>CM071644.1:12204786-12484562 GCA_036419045.1 Scirpophaga incertulas | reverse complement strand
GACGATGATGAAGTCAAGACGGCGATTTCGGCGTATTTTGACGCCCAAGACAAAACCTATTTTTTCGACGGTATTAATAAGTTATATGCCAGATCCGAAAAATGTATTCGTGTTAAGGGGGAATATATTGAAAAGGAAAAATAACATAATGTATCATTTCATCTTTTTTCCCAGTCAGACCCTACAGTGTGATTCCAGAGGAATTTCCTACCGCGTATACTTTGTTTGTGGAATGAGTCTTAATATTCCCATAAAGTTGCAATCAATCTTAGTATAGGCTTGTATCCACTATGAACAAATCTGATGCATTAGGTTGCATAACTATTAAGATGATCATTTAATTATGAAAAAACAAAGTTTTATAAAATAATAACTTTTGATTATTATATTTTTATAAAATAAAATTGCACAAAATAAGCCATAAGTCACGTGACAGCAAACACCAATTAAAAAGTGTTACGTCACGCCGTGCGAAACGTCAAAGTCAAAATGTCATTCCCAAGTGTCTTGTGGAAGTGCGAAAAAGAATGGGCATCATTCCTTCTCGCGAGTGTCAGCCACTTTTTACGTATCTGCTGATTGTTTGGCATGTATATAAATAATTTTTTTGGTGTTTTTATACTTGTGCTTGTACACTGGGGCACTATGCAGTACTTGTAATACGATGAATCCATTTTTTATTAAAATAACTTCACAATACCGAATATTCCGATACTAAAACAGCTGTGTTTTGCACGGCGTGACGTCATTCAAGACGCCATGACAGTCATGAGCGTTTTTGATGACTAATGTCAAATATTTAATTAAATGCAAAATTATGCTTATAAATAAGCATTTTTTTTCAAAAATAATAATTATTTTGTATAGAATAGGCATCAAGGTATATTAGTATCTAACTACTGAAATTTAGGCAACAAGCCTATTCCCATAAAGTTGCCACGTCTTAGCAGATGTGTCCCATTTTCGGTGAAGGGCAGTAAGAGTAATCTTGGTCGCCACGCCACCATGAATAGACTCCAGCGTCAATACAATATTCTGGCAAAGAAAATTAAAAGTGATATTTTTGCAGACAAAACAGCAAAATTTAGACGAGAAATAATAAATTGTCTATCGGTCGGGTTCTTACAATATTGATTTTATTTCTGTATAACTTTTAACACTTAAAAATTTCTTGTAACAATGTAAAATTAGTATAATTTGGTATAAGTAAAAGTATAGTTAATGTAAAATTAAGCTAATGATTTATATATTGTAACATCGAGTTCACTTATGCATGCCGTGGCAACCTGTAATTGGGTCTGCACTTTGAAAGAGCTGATTTATAAAAATAAGAATTATTGAAAATCGGTGATTGTTAGTCACATCAGTGATTTCGAAGTCACATACGTAATTCAAAAAAGATCGCCGTATAATGGGGTCGACGGTTGGTTGGATTGGTTTGCGCGTGTGATGGGGTCGGGCCCTATTTATTCATTCCTTTTTTATATATATATTTAATTCTTTTTTTATTACACTTTTAATGATACATATAATTAATTCAACAAATCAAACACGTTCTACAACTCTATTAAGTTTTCATAAAAGTATTAAGTAGTTAATACAATTATCTAAAACTATTTTTGAATCATTAGACGTGAATTTGGAATTCGAATACGAATACAAATCGTGTGCGAAATTATTTTCTACTGCTTACAATTTTTTACATTTTTGAATCACTCGAATTCAGTGTTGTCATTAAAAACAAATTCTTAATTAAATTCCGTTTCACGCAGAAAAATTCAAAATCACAACAACAAAAACAACCGGCGATAACCCACACGTGAAACGGATCACTGTCAAGGTCACTTCAGCGTTGGATATTCTAGATTTTACTAGGAGAAATCAAAAACGAGTGGGTTGAACCACTCGTTGCACAACGCACGAAATGAACGTTCAGAAATAGCGAATTCGGTAATTCGTATACGAATCTCGCGATTTCGAATGCGAATTGGTTTTCTATTGTTTCAAAAATTCGTCTCCTAGAATTATGTTCCTTATTGTTATACATTTATTTTTCAAGATAATAAATATAAACAAACCCAAATTATTTATAAAGACAAAGATGCTAGAGAACGTCTAGCCTTAAAATGAACGCCCCTCCAAAGAACTTACGCATACATGCAAAGTAGGTGTATAGACGCAACACCCGTATCTATTAGTATTAACCATTGGTCATTCAGTCCAGCCCCGGTCAACCTGCTGTGTACCTCTGAAAATACGTATGAGGGATAAAAATTTTTGGTGGTGTGGCTGCCTAAAACTATCCGTTACCCTAGATCCCATAAGACAAGCCTTACAGTGCTTCCTTTGGGCTAGGCTAATTGGCGTGATTGTAGGAAATATTTATTTATTATAAATGGTTTTAACATTTAAATTAAATTTTACAGGAACTTTAACAGCTGCGGCTACCGTCACTGCAAATGTTGTAGCAAACATAGATAAATTATTTGATGCACTAAACAGTGATACATCAGATTTGAGAAGAGGCAAGCGTTATGCCACAAATTTGACAGCCACAAGCCCTCATATAAGTTTATTTAAGGAAATGAAAATATTTTTCACAAATCTGAAATTTATTGACAACCCACGCAAACCACCATCACAGGACGGATGGATTTGGACCATAAATGCGGTAGAAAGATTGTGGCGAAATTTATCCAAACAACATAAAATTAAAAGTACAACAAGATCCTCTCGAAAATCTATTCGGTTGCATTCGTGGAAATTGCGGTTCTAACACCAATCCAACCAGTGGCCAATTTGTAGCCGGGTTGAAAACAGCAATTTTGAGCAAATTATCTCACGTGGGTACAACAGGCAACTGTGAGTCTGACAACAATGTCATAATTAATAACTTGTCTACATTGTTGTCTCACTCCAAACCTACGCACATGTACAATGAAGATAATGCAAATGTTAGTATTAATGATCCATCCATACTCTCGTTAGAAATTGATGAGCAAATCACTGAAAATTCGGGTGAAATTCAAGCATGTGCCTATGTGTGTGGGTTTCTAATTAAATTATTACCGGTTAAGAATTGTGATAATTGCAAAACAATTTTTTTATCAGAAAATAATGTATATCATGCCTTTGTAGAAAATAAGGAATACAGTGATTTGAAAAATAGTTTGAACTATGTTTCAAAAGACATGATTATATGCGTAGAATTTTGTGCGTCTATTGTAAATAATTTTGTAAAAGATAATGCTCATATTAAAAGCTTAAAAAACATTGTGACCACGAATTTAAAATCTGTGGTAAGTTTTGATTTTTTGAGTGATTCTAATAGCCACAAAGAAGAAAATATTAATATTATGACTGAAAGTGTTTTTCAAATATGTGTTAAAAGGTTCTGCATATTGGAAAATAGAAAATTTACAGAAGAGGCATCAAATTCATCCCTAAAGCGTAAAATGAATATAATTTTACATAAACAGGTCTATAAAAAGCCTAAAAAAGTGTGCTATGATTTTATATTACCTAATATGTATTACTCTTGATTTATTATTGGAGTGTGATTTTAATGGTTTAACTGAACTCCCTTTTCCACTGTTTAACCAAATTAAAATCTATGATCGTTAAAAGCTGACCACTAACCAATAAAGTAGTCTAAGCTCATTGGAGCTTAAGGACACAAAATAACAAAATGTAACAATTAAAATATTAATGATTGTATCTAGAAGCATCATCAAAAAAAGGCGCTGGATGCTAGCAGTGCAGGGCCGATCGGTGTGCAGATCTTGGCGAGGCATATGACCAACAGTGGGCGTCTATTTTTATATATAATATATTTCTATGCGCTAACAAGATTTCTGAGAAATGGCTACTTATATAAAATGCGGGGATACACTTGACCAGAAGATGAGAATGTTGTCCTTTGAATACAAGTTAAATTAAAAGAAAGTTAATTACTTTACTAACTGCCGCACTCAGAGTCGACAATTAATTTTAATGCATCATTAAATGACGTGCTGTCTTTTCCTTTTACTTAGGATTAGAAAGAGATGATCAAACTTTAATGAAGGATTAAAATGTAAGTGACGTCTCTGAGTGCAGCGGTAAGACACACTGTATTTACTGTAATTTATCTTGTGTGTAAACTTAAATTTATCTCTTAATGTTATAACATTACATATTTCATGTATTTACCTACAAAATAAATTATATTTTGCTGAAAATAATTAATGTGTATTTACTTAAATGTGTTGTATTATTTGTAGATATTAATCAAGCTAAAACGTAATAATGCATGTTAGTGCATTATTACGTTTCAGCTCACTAGCCAAGTTTCCTCTAAGTTCAACTTTACTATCTGAATCATCTGCATGTATTATTGAATTATGTGCATATTGTTTAAAGAACAAAAAAACAATCAGTTTTTTAAAACTAAGTTTTTTCCTATGGCTAGATAGGAATTATTATTACTCTTAGATAATAATTATCTAATTCCCGATACAATTACATTTTCAAAATGAACAAATGTTGGAAGCGCGCGAAAGGAGTATCACCACTTCAGAAAAAGTTGTCGAAAGGAATGAGGGTCATCATTGTTCATGCCGGTGGATCTCGAGGATTTATTCCAAATTCTTGCTTGATATATAAGGCAACCCAAACAAGTGGTGATTACCATGATAACATGAACCATGAGAACTATAAAAAATGGCTTGTAGATCATTTAATACCTAATCTCCCTGAAAATGCTGTCATAGTGATAGATAATACTTCCTATCACAATGTTGTAACTGAAAAATGCCCTAATTTAAATTCAAATAAGGACATTATGAAAACATGATTAACCGAAAAGAATATTCAGTATGATGAAACTATGGAGAAAATAGAATTATATGATTTGATTTTGAAGAATAAAGAGACATTCAAAAGATTTGCAATTGATGACCTAATCAGGTCAAAAGGTTACGAAGTTCTACGACTACCTCCTTACCACCCAGAGCTAAACACAATCGAAAAGATATGGAGTATATTAAAAAACTATATAGCGAAAAAAATGTTGGTCGGAATTTGACATCAATAATGGCTTTAATAAGAAAACGAATTGAAATGATCGATAGTACTATGTAGGAAAATACATGTCGGCATGTTATTGAAACAGAAAATCAATATATGAGAAGTTTTGATATGGATTTTGATTTCACTATCAATCTGATGATGTTGCAACAAAATATGGATTTTGAGTTCACTATTGACTCTGATTCCGATGAAAGTGATGACTTTGATATAAGTGAATAAATTATTCAATTATTTATTAATAAAAACTTAAACAATCAAATCATTAGTTTCTTTATTTTCATTTGTGTTTATTAACTTTATTGCCTTTTTTAATAATTTTAGGGTACTTTATATTAATGCATTGTATAATGCTGCAATTGGATTTATATATATGTAAAATTTACAGCGTGGCGCAGTATGAACAATAGGTTTATAGGGTTTTTTTTACATATATTAACATTTATTTTTTTACAAATATTTTTTTTTTATTTTTTTTCCTCAGGAGAGGAGGCTGAGAATCCATCATGGATACCAACGCAACAGGCAAGCAGGGATGCGTTGATTATGTCGGACTCCTGGTACTGTCGAGACGGCTCGACTACACAGACCTACCGACTAAACTCAGCCTAGCCTTTGGTCCTATTAACCCTACTGGCTTTATTGACGAGAGGGCCGCAGGAGAGGAGAGCCTTCAGGAGAGGCACGGTTAGCGCTACCCCATGGTGAGGGTATATGCGCTAGAAGAAGGCACGAATCTCCAAAGTGGGACCGGCCAGTATTGACAAGAACCTAATCATGGCTAAGCAGAAGGCTGCCGTTTAGGGGTTGACAAGGGGGAGCGACGGCTCAGACGCCGCCGCTTGCAGGTCTAGAAGTTCCTGCGTGAGTTGGTTAGGGGGGTCGCTAAGGACATGTCGCGGTCTACGTATCCTCTGCCGGTATTGACTAGTGTTGCCTTGAGACTGGCTCACAGTTGGTGGTGTTGACGGGATTTTTTTTTTTACAAACCGTACGTAATAAATATGCGAACAGCCGGATTTGTTGGCCAACTAGTGCATTTATGACGCGACCGCGCGACAGAGCAGATGTGTCGATCCATACTAAGTGTGCGCTTCTGGCCATACAGTTCCAGTACTGCGATTGATCGTGCGATTAGTCGATCTCTTAGTGTGCGGACGAATCTAAGTTCACAATAAAATCGCAGCACGCACACAAATAACGTGCTACATAATTATTTGCCTATACACATGGAAACATAAACAATTAGTGGAGGGGCGTTCATTTTAAGGCTAGACGATCTCTACATACATAAGTGACATTACATTTAACTGTATATTTATTTGAATTAAGTTAATTACTTATTTGGTTCACTGTAATTTAAATTGTGACAAATTTCTTTAATTTTTGCACTTCCTAAACATTCACCGTCTTTATAAAAAACGCTAAATTGTCCTTCAGTTATCGCCCTTAAATTACTATTTAATAATACAGTCAAACCTACATTATTCTTAGCAATTCTACAATGTTCTAACGGTTTTGTGTGTTGAAATCTAAAGAAACATTCAAAAACATTATTGTTTTGTAGATCTATTGGCTCACTGTGTATCCAATGAGGGTTTGAAGTAAAACACAATTTATTCCATAAGGCAGGATGAGTTGTGCCGCTAACCTGCAAACAAAATTTGTTATACATTTTTATATTAATTTAATTTATCGGAGATTGTTAGTGGAATCCTATGCTGATGATAACTGACTAGCTCATTCATAAGTAATTAACCTTTTTTTTTTGTTCCCCTGATGAAAATGCATTAAATTGCATACTCCGGCTGTGGCGAGCCGGCGGTTATGTGGGGCTCTCCTCCCCAGAAGGGGGAGGCCTACCCACTAAAAACCTCAGGGATGGCCTTCCTCAGGCATGTAGGGAGCCCCCGGGAACATCAAGCTACTTCCGGGAAGCCCCAGCCTCCGCTCCCCCGTCGATACAGGGGAGCCCTCCTCGGGGGACGCTCACTACCTCCCCCGGTCTCCTTCACCGACGACGCCCCCCGGCCACGGAAGGGGCGTGGTCCATCCCGGGTCGCCGTAGTCCCGCGGTCTCCCCCGTCATCCCGGGTCCTGCGACTTCCTCGCACCCGCCGGCGACCCGCGGCGGCGCCGCAGCTGTGCTACCGAGCCCGGCGCTGCCTCCTTCGAGCGGGATCGGCCATCTCCCGACCCCGCTCGGCGGCCTCCTTCTGGGGCATCGCTGCTTCACAGAAGGAGGCCACAGCCCTCCAACCTCCCTCATTCGCCAGCATTGCCGCAATCAATGCCGGCGGAGACAGATCTCGCCCGATCTCTGCGACCAAGACTCGGCGCTCGGAGGCCCACGCGGGGCACTCCGCCAGCGTGTGCTGCGCCGAGTCGAGGTCGGATGCACAGTGGTGGCAAAATGTCGATCCCTCCCGTCCTATTCGACACAGATACTCACCGAAGCAGCCGTGCCCGGTGAGTATCTGAGTCAATCGGTAGGTGACCTCCTCCTACCCTACCTACGATTGGAAAATGTTGAATTTGGATAACTTTGAATTTGAATTCTATAATCACACTGAACTACTGCAGGTTGGTGTAGAACGCCAGGCCAGCGTTGGTCGGTAGGGTCTACCGCCATTAGGCTCGGGCCCTATAACCTGCTATTTGGACCCAATCACTTACAGGGCACTTACACAATGAGGGCTTCATCAGTGATATCGTAAAGTAGTAACTTAAAAGAAAGTGGTTTGTGGACAAATGTTATTGTAGGCCATTGTCAAATTAATTTAATATATATACTGAATACTTTGTTGTAGTCCACAGGAGAAAGTGAACGAATGTATGGAAAAGAAGCAGCCCAATTAAGCCCCTCAAAAATTTCAAATATAACACCTGTTCTGCAGTGGTGTTGTCGAGCCGGAACGCTCCGGAACTTCGTTCCGGTACTTCCTTTTTGGACAGGAACACGTTCCGGAACTAAAGATGATTTCTGATAACGAGAATTGACTGACGTATTGAAAAAAAAATAATAAGAATTGCTGATTTTTCTCGTATTTTTATATGTATATAAGGGTTTGAACCGAACCCGAACCGACTTGTTTTTACGAACCGTGAATCGTATCGCCTGTATGGTTTTTTTTTTCTGCTGAACCGGAACTCTAACCGAATCGAAACAAATACGTGAACCGGTTTTTGAACCGGTTTACCGGGAATTGAACTTTATTTATAATAAACATTAGAAGAAAAAAATATAAAATTTAAAAAAAGTAAAGATTTCATACATCAATTTTATTTATTAAAATGAATGGCCCACCCAATTATTAAGAATAACAGATGGATTATGTAAAAACTTAGTTAAGGTCTCATCGTTGAGCGGAAGACAACCACAAGATCCTGAACATAATCCTATTTAATAGGATGTTGCTAACCTATAGTTTTGATTTTGATATGGTATATTTTAATAGAGTTTATTAGGTTTTTCTTTTTGTATTTATGATTGGAAAGCAGATCGTTAAATAAATCCAGGTATTTTGATCATTCGACCTCAGTCATTTCGAACACAATTGCATAAAATACTCAAATTAAATTACGACCAAATAAATCCAAAGCAATTTTATCTACAAAATATTCTTACCACATATATATTGTTTCTATGTATATCTTTCTGATATATAAAATAAGGATTTTTGAAGTTAGCAAGACAGCATCGTTGTCCCACTGTCCATTTGTGAAGACCACGATGTTCTCCCACAACCTTTCCAGTATCAATGTCTATGAAGAAACCAGTCTTCGGTTCTATGTACTAAAATCGAGAAATTAATAAATATCAGAACAAATATTTTTAAATGATTAAACAATAATAAACACACATACTCTATGAAGTCCTTGAATATTTTTTTCGAATAACGCATTTATAGTTGCTATGCCTTTCATAGTTTCTATGGAAAGTATGTCTTATTTACAAACATAGAAATATTACATTAAACCTACATCTTCAATAAAATCTTGAAATCTTTTTTTGCCAATAAAGCACATTCCAGTACTATCTTTTTTATTAGCAACATTTATAAGCCCCTCTGATTTTGCAATTCTTCTTACTTCATTCTTTAGGAGATTTGCAAGTGGAAACATACATCTTCTTAAAGAGAACTGTTTTACTTGTGATAAAAAAAAAGTTTGATCTTTATGTTTGTCAGCTGGTTGTAAAAGTCGAACACCTGAAAGATTGCACATTTCAGTAAGGTATTCTACCTTTGCATCTATACATTTGTAAAGTTTGCTAAATCATTTTCTTCCAACATATTAATAGTTAAAAATTTATAGTTTAAAACATACACATTAATTTTGTCACATCAGCGTATTCTCCACCGCAAAGGCACTCCATCTGTCTTTTGCATTTTCAAGCTAAAACTTGTGTTTTAAAATTGTGTTAGTGAACCCATACATACATATTACACATCATATACCCTGAGACTTTGTCCCATTGACGGCAATATACTAGGTTTGAATTTTCTTGTTATAATTTGAATGAAAAATATGTATAATACTCCCTTTATTTTCATAATAATTTAAAAATTAAAGTAAATTTGGATGGTGGCAAGTAAAAAACTATAATCTCAGCCTACCCCTATTAAAAAGATTAATCAATTCATCTTTTAATCTCTTATCTATTTTCAGTTTACATATAATTTTTGAAATAAATATGTTTCTTTAAAATTATATGGCTAACAACATTTAACCCTAACAAACAAAATATGAATAAAATACTCGGCTTTAACATGAAGACAACCATTTTAAATTGTTTTTGTACGTAACCGTTCATTGGCAAAATTTGTCTTATAAGAATAATAATAACCATGCTTATTACTATAAGCTTTATTATATAACTAACTAGCTGTGCCAACGACTTCGTCTGCATGGAATGTAATAAAAAAAATAGTTTATTTTTTTCTTTTTGACATTTTTATTATATTTTTGTCATTGACATTATATTTTTTTTTTTAGAAAAAGCTACTCCTTATTACATAAGCTATCTGCCAGTGAAAGTCCCATCCAAATCGAACCAGCCGTTCCAGAGATTAGCCGGAACAAACAGAATTTTTTAAAAAAAAATATGTATTTCGGTATGTGTACCGTATATACATTCATATGTGTGTAGTAGAAAGCAGTTATTTTAATATTACAAACAGACACTCCAATTTTATTTATTTGTATGTATGTATAGATTACAGATATTTTATAAATGCCAAGTACTGGTGCTTGAAGGCAAATATATATATAGAATTACTTATGATTCATACCTTGTTATCTTTGCAAAAATAACATTATTTTTTATTTATTAAATATCATACTTAGTTCTTAAAAAGACAAACTTACTTTCAGTTTCAGAGAAATTTTCTAGAAATTGACCAAATGATGTATTAGCATAATGGCCAGTCGCAATAGCATCCACTCTTAAATTATTCCTGCAATATTTGAAAAAGCTATCAAATTTAATGTATCTATTGCAAAGTATGTCAGGATTAGGAGTCAATCCTGATTGATACTCATGTAGCAACACTGTAAAAACATCATTCCAGTATTCCTTGATGAAATGGACCTTATGTAATGGAATATTTAATTTTCGAGTTACAAATGTAGCATCTTCAAAGTCTTTTTCATCAGAGCAGGAACCAAGTTCATAATTACTGTCCCAGTTCCGCATAAAGACTCCTTCTACTTGATATCCTATGGAAAAAAATATAGGAAAAGTTACTTGTTTCTAATAATAAAATATGCTATGTTTTTTTTTTAATAATTAGTGGATATCACACAAGTGCATGAAGAAATTGATATACTGACAATAGAATCTAATAATGATTTATTGAGTGAATCACATGTAATTTAAAGTAAATACAGCACTTTATTTAAAACATGTAGGTAATATGTTGTGTTTATGTTGAGATATGTAACACTAATAATATTATTGCCTTAACTAGTAAAGCCTAGTGATATATTTCAAGGATTGTATCTGGAATTAAATTTTTTTATTCTGTAATTGTTATGATATTGTTGTTCCATTCATTCTCTTAATGTAATTAGATAGTATAATCATTATGTTTTACAATGTATTTAAGTGTTATTAGGGCAAAAAAGTGCCAAAGTGTTAACTGTTATTACAGTTCTGATTCTTTATTAATTATTTTAATTGTTCATTTTAAGCAGAAGTAAAGCCAGGCCCAGCCATTACAGTTTACATATCATTTTAGATGTCTTTATTACACCAAGATGTATTATGTATTGTTTGCGAATCATTTTGAGTCTACTGTAATTATATTGATGATCGATCCTAATCAACCAATGCTGGTAGTAAAGAGAAGACTAAGTGTCATTTGCTAGCTTTTGATACCAAGATATCACCAATAGCATTCTCTCTCTCTCCTAATTTGTAGGTTTTCTCCATTTTTGTCTAATTACTACAAAGTTAAATAAACCAAATTTAAAGTAATTCAATATCCTACAAATGTAGAGAAATGAACAATTTTATTTCATAATATATCAAGCGGAACATAGAATTCCATATATACTTAAATATGATGTTTTCAGAGCTCATCTATACTATAGGAACCACTACTAATATATATATATATATTTCAACTGAATAAAATAAATAAGAGATCGAAATGCCAACCGAACTAAGGTCCAACGCAAAGAACCTGACATTCGAAGCTTCATCGCTAAAGTAAACTCGGCGTAAAGCCTTGGTTCTAATAACCTTATGGCTGGGAATGAGAGCAATCGCTGCTCAGGAGGACGTGGTGGACCTCCAGCGCTCCATATCAACCAAAGATGGGCCAAACTTTTCGTCCTTGCTTTTAGATTCTTGAGAGATTTCTTGGTGAAAACCTATTTCCAGTTAGCGCCTGTTGCCTAAGATGATGATGATAAGGGCTATAATTATTTTCAAACCTGCTCTAATGAGTAAAAGTGCAGCTACGGCACTATCAACGCCACCCGAAATACCTAACGCTACTTTTTTGAACATTTTTAAGAGCTGATACACATCATTTTTATTTTCTTCAAAGACTTATATTTTAATAAATTAAAGTTTTTGATCATCTGAGCACAGATTGCATCTGAGTTCTAACCAAACTAAATTAAATAAATGTCATAGCAACCAATTTTTTTTAAACTTCGCTCGTATCGAGCAGGCAAAGAGCAGAGCCCATACAGCCTATTCCGTGGTAAATCTTTATCTTCTTTATTTTTTCCGCGTTTTTATAATTCCGAGACAGTGTGGGTTATAAATTTAAAAAGATGTGGATATGATGCGGTGTTTCTTAAAATTTCTTGAATAGAACGCGGAATATTATCTGTGTTCTTGTATAGATCTATAAGCTCATTCATTAGCACAAGGCGTTGAATGCCAAACTCCGAGTAAATAGAATACTTTGAGATGCCAAATGAAGAGCAATTGAAGAACAAATGGTCCAACCAAAAAGCGCAAGGCCCCAGGTCCCGATGGGATCTCAAACCAAGCTCTTAAATAAGTTATTTACTCTACTACCTCTAAAATAATACCTCATTTAATTGATAAAATTCAAACAAAAATGTCATTAGAATTTGACATCACAAATTATTGTTTGACATCAGAAAAAACGCTATTCCATAGACAATTAACGTTCATTTAGTGACGTTCCACACGGGTTTTTGAGAATTGCGGAATTTGCGTTAGCAATGCGTTATGCACATTGTCTACCGTTTTAGTCACGCTAATGTCACGCTAACGCAGTGGCGTTAGCGTTTGCGGAATAAATAGCGCGTGGCATTTGTCTAGGGGGGCAGGAGTACACACATGACCAAATATCATTCTTTGTTGATAACTTCGTCTCCTTTTATAACCTGTGGTAAATTCTCTTTGCCCGTGAGTTGACAAGTTTAGGGATTAAGTGTTGAATTTTTTGTTTGCCGTAAAACTATTTCACGCAAAATGTCGAATATAAACTTTCAATGCCTGTTAGGAATTCAATGTAATGACTTTGTAATGATAGCTGCTGATCAAACCAATAGTCAAAGTATTATGGTAATGAAAGATGGTGAGTACCAATAATATTCCCTAGTTTTGTTAGAGGCAGGTGTTTCCTCGAGTCCCAAATCAAATTATTAATTGGTTTTCCATTTTTTCAGACGAAGATAAGATTTACAAAATATCTGACAAACTAATTATGGGGGTTGTTGGTGATGTTGGTGACACAACTCAATTTGCAGAATATATTTCTAAGAATATTCAGTTGTATAAAATGCGCAATGGTTATGAACTTGGACCTACTGCAGCCGCAAATTTTACTCGTCGTAATCTTGCTGAGTATTTGAGAAGCAATGTACGTAAATTAACGATTATATAAAACCTATGCATTAAATCAACTTTCATTAAATTATATATTTATTTCAGACCCCATATTTTGTCAACATACTGATGGGTGGTTATGATGAAGTAGACGGCCCTCAGTTATACTTTATGGACTATCTCGCATCAAGTATGAAAGTGCCATATGCTGCCCATGGTTTTGGAGGATTTTTAGGTGCTAGCATTATGGATAGATATTATAATAAAGGTAAAGTTGCCATTTTATAGCTGAGAATTTGCTTCATTAAACTATCGATTGTACATTTCTTAGTAACTAAATCTACATAAAAAGAAGAAATTAATGATGACTATAATTTATTTTGTAGGTTTGAATGAAAATGAAGCCTATGAGATATTAAAGAAATGTATTCAGGAAGTACACAAGAGGTTATTTGTTAGTCTGCCTAATTTCGAAGTCACTGTGGTCAACAGTGAAGGAATCAAGAAACTTCCCATAATTAACTCATCTATGTGGAAGTGATATATATTGTAAGGTTTAAAATAAATGATTTAATAAAATATGATTTATTATTAAAGTAACTAAATCATATGCAAAAACTAAAACATTGTTAGAAATAGGATATGGTAAAAGAATTATCTAATACAGATAAGGTATAATGGCATTTGCAGCATGTCAGTTTGCATTTGTAAGTATAACAAAATTATAATGTAAGTCTCAGCACAGATCTCTACACAGCAGAATATTACATATTAAATTTTTGATTACTTTCCCACCATCTTTTGGGAGCTTTCTTCCCAATTACTGTTTTTTCCTCATATTTTGTTATGGTATTTATGTTAGGTCAGTCGATGTGTAATAAATACATTCTAGGTAATAAAACAATTTTCTGATTGTACATCCTAATTAATTATTTTATTCATTAAACTATACATTTTTTTAGATTATTATCTATCCACCAGTTTTAGTTCTTTCAGGACTAGAGGCTGCAGTATTGTCTTGACTTTCGTTTTGTGATGTATTAGCATTATCATTATCACCACCATTGTCACCTTCATTATCTGATTGTTCTGTAGACAATAATTTGGAACTATTAAATCTAATATAATAAATAATATTATTATGAACATTACTAATATGACAACAAGCATTATGGCATATTGATTATCTCTTGTTAATGAATAAATTGTGATCTATGTTAATAGAATTATATAAATGAAAAATCATTACAAAAATAAAAAAAAAACAATAATAATCATAAAAATAAGCCTTATAATAATGCCTTTTAGTAGACAAAGGAACTTCACCTGCTCCCATCCAACCATGCAGGCAAGTGTGAATGATAACATTGAGCCTTTTGTGGAAGAGCCATCTATATTATATGCAATTTACACACATGCAAATTTCAATATCTGTAGTGTCATCAAAATATTATATAGAATTGGAAAAGTGACAAACAAGTAAACAGTCCACCTGTGAGTTGAAAAATTGTTAGGGACTGATACAACTGGAAGTAATTGTGGTTTATAAATAATATTAAATTTACCCTTCTTCTCTGTAGGAATATCTTCCGTTCTATTGGCTACTTGGAAATGGTACTCCAATTCATCAAAGTCAAATACTTGATCTGTTGGTAATAGGCAGGGCAAATATGCTGGGAATGTTGGCTTACATGCAATCACTGAAACATAAATATTTCTTTTATGCAATTTACATAAGCTTTATTTATATCAGATATATATATATTCCATCTATATCTTTTTAATGTAGTCATTTGTTTTTTAAAGTGCATACCCAACTGCAAAATAGGTAGCTTGTATTCTTATTATTCAATGACAAGGCAAAATCTTGTAATGTGTAGGTTTGTTATTTATAATTTTTTTGTTAGAACTTACATGGAAATACTTGATTATCTTCTGTATTAAATAAATTATGTGTCTCACTAGTCTTAGCTAAAAATTTTGTCAATGCCTTTTCAATGTCTCGTTTTTGAGTAGCTGCCTTTTCTCTTATAGCTTCATATTCTGTTACTGGTTGCTTGTGAGTCTAAAAAAATGTTAGGAAGTTGTAACAACATTGGCATATTCTGTAATTTTTCAATCATTAAGTTTTATGATTGAAAAACCTATAATGCATCCAATAAAATATAGATGTCAAAATTTAAATTATTTCTTATTATGATAAGTGTACCATAACTGTACTCACTGGAGTTCTAATGTATGCATGAGGATCAGGCAATGGTGGTAAATGAAAAGGTATGTGTGGTGCTGGCTTTGCTTTCGAGCCTGCTGATAACATTGCTGGAGTCTTTGGAGCAGGAGCTTGTTGTGGTGGCTGTATAATGTGCCGGTTTGGACGAGCTGCATATTGTTCTAAACCTTGGAGACTAATACCTATAATTTATTTAAGATTTGATAGTATTGTAGTAATAAGTATAGTGGCAAAAAGTAGTTTACTATTTGAAATCCAATAGCAAACATCTATTTTTTCTTAACATTACAAGTAATTACCCATATTAATGAGTGCCATCACAATATCTCCTAAAACTGGCTCTACTCTTCCTGATAGTTCACAGTAACCCTTGGCAGAGTTACCCACTTCTGTGAGAACTGCAATATAATAATTTCATTAAAGAGACATAACATGAGGGTATTTATATTAAACAAGAATAATATTTACTATTGACTTACAGCACTGAAGAATTTCAGTTAGAGTTTCCAAAGACATTTTATCTGTAGCATCAAAACCAGTTTCCAACAAAACTGTAGAAACTGCTATGTTTAAAACTCGTCGTCTAGCATCTGATGCACTTTCAAATTTTTCTGTTGTCTCAGACATTTTAGTCTATTTAATGAGTAATATGTAATTTCCCAACTGAAAAACCACAAATTTTAAACAATAATTGTGTATATTAAATTGTCAACCTATTTTGATACTTATTCGTGACTTCGTGTGTCAAAAGCACGTCTTCTTCTTCTTTTATTTTGGCATGACGGCTGAAGTTGCCATTAGCCATATACGAGCTTGTTTGCAGAAACATCGATCAGGATTCATCGATTGTTGGTTTGTAATTTAGGACGATAATAGTGTTAAAGGTAGGAAACGAATTACAAGTACGGAAAAAAGGAATTTAGGAAACAGAATTCGGAAAAGGACAACAGGTGAGTAGGTAAATATTTAAGTAAATTAAATATATAGATAATATATTCAAAAGCACGTCAATCAAATAATGTGTCATTTATGAGTAACGCACAGACCAATTAGAGAACAAGTTCAGGCCGCCATGTCATGTTACCACAGACTAATTAGAATACTACGTCATGTCACATATAAAAGTTTTACTGCTTATTAGTGATGGTCAACTCGAGTAAGGCGTAACTCGAACCCACTCGAGTTGAATTCTCTCTAACTCGAGTTCGAAAACCGAATAGAACCGACATGCAGCGAAGTTTGCCGATCATTTGAGACTTTAATATAGTCTGTTATGAAAGAATGAAATGAATAAAGTCATTATATTCATTTGTTCATAACAAACAAACATTTGAGGTTATCACTAAATGCGCGTTGTGCGATATTTGTTTTTGGAAAATGCCGGGTCCCAAAAGACTATCGTTAGTTTGGGATGTTTTCGATTCGTCTTCAGTGAGTGGACGTGTTACGTGTAAGATGTGTTCAGATACATTCAAATGTAAATACGACCACACTTTAAAAACAAATCAAAAAGAAGCATCCTAATTCTACCATTGTCGCCGTCGAGGAATTTCAGGGTTCAACATCAACAAATAAAAGTAATATGAGCACTTCGGTCGTCTTTTTTCATCATTCATTTTTTTTTAAATATTGTGATTAGGCTGTCTACGTGATTAGGTGATTACTAATACAGATTATAAAACAATTATGATCTCGTTAATGTACATACTTGCATTATATTGTAAGTCTGATTTTGAAAAGACTGCTATTATAATTTAATAGTTTAATTGATAGTAAATATGTATTATTTTTAAGTAAAATTCGACCAAAAAATAGTTCAAAAAATGATTCGATTTCAAACAATAACTTTTTTTGTTTCTTTAGTTAGTAGGTATAACTCTCCCAATACACAGGAATTGAAACAGATAAAAATTGGAACAGTTGAGACATTGATTGGGTAAAAACTCAAAAAAAAACATTTACTTGTCCATCCAGTTAACTCGAGTTCAACCCGAGTTACGTGGATTTTAACCCGGGTCAACTCGAGTTTTGTTTTTTACGAGATGGCCCACCACTACCTTATGCAAAAATTGAACATCGTCGTTCATATTGCAATTAGATCTATGTCAGAAATGACAAGTTTACAGGAGAGTAAAAAAACTGTGTACTGAAACGTGACTGAAACAAAAATCTATTATAACACTAAATATTTTTAACTAACGTTTCATAACTATTGCGTTCGTCTTTCGGTCGCGCTCAGAATTATTATCTAAGCGTACCTCAATAATAATAAAAAAATACCAGTTTTTGACATAGAACAAATTGCAATATGAACGACGATATGACATTATTTTTTTTTAAATTCCGCAAACCGTCGCAATTAGGCAAAGGGAAATGTTTATTCTATCTACGTATATAGTATCATTTCTCATTACTATTGCTTTGGAATGGCATACAGCCATTTTGAAATTATTATTAGTCCTAAATTTAAAATAAAACATTTAATTATTTATTTGATTCTTTTATTTTTCAACTTTTTCTTGAATTTGTTCAAAGCTTTTGTTTGCATAGATGGCAATTGTTTTTTTTTTCGAGCTGGCTTGTATCTGTCCCTTTCAAAATTTTATTAATGATACTGCTCCAGTTATAAATAAAAAGTTTAACAGAAATATTTAAGAAGCAGTGCCTAACCACCTCTTTTGCAATCAAGAAAGTCAAAAGAACAATGCCCAGTTCCCATACATTCAAAAACCTGTCAAACTATTTTTTTGTATCTTGATGTATAAAGATGACAGTGGTCTAAAACTATTAATTATATGGTGAGAAATGCTTGAATAAAATATATTTTAATTTGTATGTAACGAAATCGAGATATATTACAAAATACAATTTGAAGTTATCTGTCATTTTTTGACACATCAAGCATGTTAATCAAGTGGAACCAATGATGTTGGTTATAAATAAGACGAAAACAATTACTCTACGAGATATTATTATGTAGTTTGTTGGCCAAGTACAATAAAAAGTTATGCTTTTTATGGTTTTAATATATATAGCAATGCTCTCTTTTTATGTATGTCAGGTTTTCAAGATATAATACCTGATGACCCAGTCACGATATAAATACACGCCTAAGAAAATCAAACATTTTGCATATCAGTAAGAATACTATTTATTTTTACAATTTCATCAAAGTAGCATTTCGAGTAGTTATAACACTATTTATATTAACTCCAGCTTTAGATAAGCTTTTCTTTCACAAAATATTAATAACATTTAATAAAAAAATAAATGTAAAAAATATATTTGTCTTCTTTTACTGCTTGTAACGGAACGTCGACGACATAAATGGCAATATTGAAACTATTGAAAGTGCAATATCTTTTTATCCTCGCCTACGATTTATTTTTTATTAGAACATTTTGTATAACTTTTAATGTAGAATTATTTGAGTCATAAATGATTCTAATACATTTTACGACCTGTCAAAGTGTTTGACAGGTCGTCGACGGTCTCAAATGGGCATTCTTCTTTATGGAACGGCAAAGGTATCTAGAACATACAGCCTGTAAAGTATGTTTTGTTTCTTGCTAGCGATCTCTTTGGTATTCTTTGTTCACACTAAAATGTAGATGTCACATATTTTAATGAGTCTATACACTCTTGCTGAGAAAGGTATGGCATCGGCCTTTATGAATAAGATTGCTAAGATGACGAAAACCACAATATAATTCTCGAGGTAATATGTATCACCACGTAACACCCCTTTATTTCAATAATTACTTATAATTTAGTCAACACAGATGCATAGGCATCAAAATAATCAAATTTAAAATTATAAAATTGACTAGCAAATATTTAGGATTACTGAAATAAATATTAAACTTAACTTTATGAAAGCGTTTCAAACACTCCTTCTTTATTTTATTTTATAATCCAATGACTCTTAATTAACAACGATCTGCAGACTGTGATACGTCCTAAGTGACACCCCAAACTAACTAATGAAGAATCTTGAAATTCCTCTCTTAGCAGCCTTCTGTTTGCCTACGGGTAGGTCTTTATCAATAATATAGGCTGGAGCCATTTGAGTGTACCTTGCCTCTTTTTGCCTCACTATCATATACCCTCTTTTATTAGGCAACGCTGACCTTTTTTTTCCCCCGAGGGTGCATGTACCCTCCATTATTTCAAGCCATAAAGTTAATAGGATTAACGGCTTCGAATGAGTAGATAGTAGGTCATGTTGGTTTTGTCAACCAGTATGGAGTCTTCAAGGCATTTGCCTGCGGGGGTATTCTGGGAACGTTTCGTGCTCCTTGCGATGGTCTCTCCTCCACAGAGGAAAAAAAAGTTGATGCGGGTTGTTTTTAGTAGATAGTGTGATTATTTAGGAAAGTTTTATGTAATACACGCATAATATAGTACAGAAGCACTGATAAATTTTAAGATTTCTAATGTGATGTCGTAAATAAGCACGTATAGTATATTCTATAATTCTTAAAAATTTAAACATTTGCTACCAAGATTTTATCAACTAGAATTACAATTAAAAACATTTACTGAAAATTTTTTAAACTTTAAGTTTAACATTTCACACATGCTGCACTCATTCATTTTGAATCTATAGCGCAAATCGGGGTTATTGGCTCAATATGGACCGCTATGTAGTCTGTGCTAACAAAAGTACTCTGTGGTGCTAACTTTTCATGTTTGTACGTCACTGACGTATATATGTGATTTTCTATATTATGAGAAAGGTTTTTCCTTTTTAAAGCAGAGATTGCGTTTAATTGTATCGTATGTCAATTAACTAGTTTATAGCAGAGTATTAATATAATTGTGTTATTGATTGTGTGAGTAAATAAGTAAGAATTAAGTTTCTTTTTGTAAATTTTTATTTATAGATTTAAGTTTACTCTCAATTTTTTCGTATTGTATTCATTGATTGTAAAAATCAGCACTTCTGGAGTGTTGCTTCAAAATCTATATTGATTCTAATCATCTACAACTATTATTTTCAGTGTGAGGAATTTTGAATTATCCTTTCAATATGGTTAAAGTATATGCCTTGCTTGTGCTATACAAAGGAGTAAACAGTGGAATCGTTTTAAAATCGGCTTATGACTTGCAAAGTTTTAGTTTCTTCCAGAGAAGTTCTGTGCAAGAGTTTATGATGTTTGTCAGTAAGACGATGGTAGAGAGAACACAACAGGCTTCTAGACAGTCATTTAAGGAAGGCGAATACATGTTACATGTTTATGTTAGAGCTGACAATCTTGCAGGGGTATTGATTTCGGACCATGAATATCCTAACAGAGTTGCTCATACATTGATAACTAAAATACTGGATGAATTCACAGCTGCTGTGCCCGCAAACAATTGGGCTGCAGCTAATGAGACCACTGTGGATTTTCCTGTACTACCGCAGTACTTAGCTAGATATCAAAACCCAAAAGAAGCAGATGCATTAACAAAAATACAAAATGAATTGGATGAGACAAAAATTATTCTCCATGATACTATCAAAGCTGTTTTAGAAAGAGGAGAGAAGTTGGATGATATGGTGGCTAAATCAGAGAGTTTGACTATGCATAGTAAACTCTTCTACAAGACTGCCCGTAAAACAAATAGCTGCTGCAATTTTTAAGGTATCTATGTGATACCTTGATTGTGAATCATTTCATAATAAATTGTTTTACTGTAGACATATGATTCATTCAAATTTATGTTATTGTAGATGCAATTTATTTAAGCAGAATACTACCCAAGATACTGAGGTAATGGCATAAATAAAAACTTGTAAATAGTAGTTAAAGATATTGTCCATGTTGCTCTGTCTCAACAATTGAAGCAGATTGTTGGGCCAGCAACAATTGAATCTCTGCCAATATGGCAGTATTTCTATCTAAATAATCTTTTCTGCACAATAATCTACATTCTCAATTCTAAAGTCATTCTGTGAAAATCTTATTTTTTGATTTCAGTCTCATTGTCCTATATCACAATTTTAAAATATGGGGCAGTCATTTATTTTTTGACTACATTATTGTAAAGTATTTAGCTTTCCATATTGGCAGTGCGACATAAAAAAATGTCAATGTAACATTGTTATTTGTTTGTTCTGATATAATAATTGTTATTATATAAACTGTTAATAGAAGTATTATTGATATACAAATTGATGTTATTACAGTTACTGTTGTAATATATGTACTCGGGCTTTGATAATGTTGAATTAAATGTAAATGTTTTCATGTTGAGAATAGTGCTGCCTATTAGTTTAAGGATTTTTAAGGTAACTATACGAATTACCTAAAAAGGAATGATATGAATTCATAAAATGTCAACACCAATATTATACATTAAAATTTCTTTAATGTTAGCAAGTGTATGTCAGTGTATAAATTAATGTGAATGTACAGTTGTATGATTAGTAAAAATGTTATTACTTAAAAAACAGATTCAGATAAGCAAAAGCTATTACAGCCTAGGATTATTTCAGTTCACACATGAAACCATAAAGTAATTAAAGGCATATAATACATACGGTCTAGGTTATTAATGTTCAGTGCACATGTCTAATACTTTGACAAATGAAATTAATTACTATTTACTGCATAGTGTGATTAATTGGTTGCCACCACATGAAATCTTATTGTGGTATGTCAGCTAGGACACAAGAGTTGGCTTTTCTTACATCTACAGCTCAGATAATCAAATAAAAAGTTATATATTATATAGCATTTTGAATGTAATGTAATACTTAAAAAAAGAAGTTTACTCCTGTAAAGGTGATGCATCATAAATATACACTTAATTTCCTTTTGAAATAATATTATTACCCCTATATAGGCCATGCTATGAAAAATGTTACTATGAGTAATTTTTTGTCATCACAACTGGTAATTTATTACTATGGTTGAATAAACATTTAATCTATTATATCTATAGCTTCACTTATTATTCAGTGGATGCTAATTTAAAAAAGTATTAAATTAGTAGTACTGTGAGTGCTTAGAATTGTTGAATACTCCTGGTTGATAATAATTCTTTGGCAGATATGTCAATATTTTGATATGATTGGTACATTATATATTATTGTAGTTATTGTAAATGGGTAAGATTATGGTTTTGGACTGGTTTTCCTCATGATGCAATCTGTATACACAACTATTTGTGCATTTAGAATTAAAAAAGTAGGTATTGAAATGTTGAAAACAATTCATCATTTCAATACCTACTCACTGTTAACTCAATGGGGGATTGTATTTTATTTGTAACCAATGTGATTAAATAAACATGTATTAATATTATTTATTTGCAAATATTTTTTCATTTTGTTCAATATTTTATTTAAGAACTTGTTTTAGTCGAATGCCTTTTTATAAATTTAACAGAAGAGGTACTTGGGAGTATGGTGTAAGTACCTTTATATCTTTCTGTATTATTTGATACATAGTGCATGCTTCTGGTTGAGGTACTCGGGAGGGTAGGAGTTTTCCCCGTTGTTAGACCATGCTTCTGCAATTCATGAGAATGTCTTGTGGTGTTTCTGTTGCCTCCATGCATCCTCTGCATAGAGAGCTGTCTTATACACCTATTGTGAATAGATACCTGTGCAAGAGACAATGGTCCTGTAAGGCACCTATGACTTTCCAGATTTTGTCCCTTTTTAGTTTTATGAGGAACTGGGCAAACTTTTCAGACAATACTGGGACTGCGTATTTCGTTTGTTTGCATCCCTCATTGGTCCTCCATTTTTTTTAAATGTTGTTTTCGATATTTGCAGCAAGTTATTTATGAGAGCCCGGGGGAATGGGTAGTAGAGGATCTAGTCCATACACATCCTTTTTTGAATCTCTCCTGGCGAGGTCATCTGCTGCATCACTCATAATGAGTTACTTTGTTCTTTTATCCATTGCAAAGTTACCCGGTTTGTGTTTGATATGGATTGGAATGTATTACGGCATTCTAAAATGAAGACAGAGTTGATAATATTGCTTTGGAGAGTTTGAAGGATAGATGCGGGTTCAAAGATAATGTTAATATTACGATTACTACTAGCTGCAATCGCCTTTGCGACTGTGATGATGCATATGCATTCTGTTTGATAATTTTAAGCGCATTACACACTGAGCCCGCCGGGCCGCCGACAAAGCCCGGCGACACAACCCGGCGGCCTGTAAGAAAAGAATCATGTCGGCAACATGTGCCCGCGCGTGTTACCCGCCAACATGTTGGCGGCTTGGGTACGCCTGCGCTCAGTTGCCCGGCGACGCTCGACCACAGAACACATATACCGCTCGACCTGTAGTGACGTACTTGTATTTTTTTTACGGCATGGAGTGGAACGACAAAAAATGTCTTACGTTAATAATTATCATGAGAAAAAGGTATTGTAGAATCGAAAACACCCAGATCATAAAAGTCGACCAAAGCGTTTCGACTCATTAAATAAAATAACAAACCATTTTAATACAAATATATCAGAAATAGAAAGAAAAATTAAAAACTTGATAAGTCAGTATTATAGAGAGAAAAAAAAAGTTCTCATCTCAAGCCGCCGACATGCTGCCGACCAAATTTTCCGACTTGTAATAAGTGAAGCCGCCAACTAGAGCGCCGACAAAAAGTTGCTGACATATGTCGGCGGCCCGGCGGGCTCAATGTGTATTGCGCTTTAGAAAACACCGGCTCCAGTTCCATTGCTGGTCTTGGCGCCTGTGTTTTCTCGTGTGTATATATTATCTTTTAATGTTAAATTTATGGGATATTGGTTGGTTTTACAAGTAATTGTCCAATAATTGTCCAGTAATTGGTCCATGCCAAATTAATGAATATCTAATATGAGCAGTGATCACCGTTTAGTTTAAGGTAGGTATACAAATGCTTTTGAGAGTCTATGCATTCACCGTGCGATGCCCGGTTCATATTGATGCAGAGAGGAATCCTTTAATCTAGGTGTAGGTTTAGGAGCACCAAATTTTAAATCTTAATGTAAAAATGTAATTATCGACTGATAAGTCTACGGCTCGTCTAGAATCCAACCAGATTTAAAACCCCAAATCTTTCAACTGTAATTGCAAAATAGTTTCGTTTGCTTGGAGGACGGCACGAATGAAGAGATGTATAATGAGATGTTTGTGGAAGCTGTTCTTATCTAAGGTCTAATAAACTGTATACCCACCACACAGTTTATTAGACCCCACTGTACTAAAAAGACAAACAAGATCTCGATGTCAACCCATTAGTTAATGAAGAAACGGCTGGCAGACCACTGAATTTCAACTTTCAATTTCAATTTGTTGATGGCAATCGTTTTTTATAAAAAACATTATCAGGCATAACGTTTTTATACTTTTTGTTATATAGCTGCGGGTTGTTATATAGCTTATCCTAACATATCTCATTCAAATATTTGCATAGTATTTAATCACAGATAATTGTTTTCATATAAATAAGTTCGACAACAAATGACACTGTGTACTGTATATATCTATTGTTAATATCAATTTATATGCTCACTGGTTATCATTAAAGATGACAACGACACCTTTTAATTATGAACAAAATAAATACTTTAAAAATATTTTTCGCACGGGCGTGAATTTACTACGGTTAGTCTAAAGAATCTTGCGACTGCGCGGTAGTTGTTATAAGGGACAAACGTATGCACAAACACAAACTCAACAATAGAACAGAAGGCGCAAGCCCATTGTTTAATATGTTTTTCGGAGCACGAAAGTGTGAGAGATGATTTATATTTTTATTCATCCCTGTATTTTATTCATCCCTTTAGTATAACTGACAAATGTTTCTAACAATAATTTTTTAAATGTAAAAAGTAAGACTTCCATAGCCGACTGGTTAGTACGCCGGTATTAAGATGACGCCATCTTTGAAGTCCCGGGCTCCAGGTCCGGTGAAGGCAGATGTTGGTGTGATGAGTGATGCATTGGTATCTGTATGATTAATTAATGTATGTCTATCCGTTATCCTAGATTCCTTAAATACCAAGGCATACAGTAATCACTGTAAGCCCACACGTCACGTCAGCTTTATATAATCGACAAAAATTCGAACGCGACCTAAGAGAATAGGCATTCCATTGAGAACCAAGGAACTCTATCGAGAACCAAGGTACTCCGGCCTGAAACAAAGGAAAAATATTGTTAATATTAACTACATCTACATGTTCATAACTACAAACAATATTTATATAATTACATAATTACATTGATCTACATAACTCTTAAATGAATTAAAACCAAAAAAATACTCATGAAATAAATAATTAACCACTTTAAATGAATGAACGAATGAATACTTTATTTGCATCATTTTACAACACACAAAAACAGACATAAAATAAAATAAATCAAACTAAATAAGTAACATAGTTGAACGAGGAAAGGATGGATTGCTAACTACGTATAGAACCAGCAACCAACTGACCTCAGTCCATATTACTATATACTTTGTTGCTTTTCCAAAATAAATAAATTAAATTGTTTTTTAAATGTAGATTTAGAGGCAATTAATCTCATTGGAAGGGGTATATTGTTCCAACACTTAGTAGCTAGATAGCGGAAACAACCGTTGAAAGACGTGGATCTGTGTGCGTGAACTTCTAGTAGACATTTCCTGGTAGATCTGGTTCCATATCTTATGAAATAGTGTTATTTTTATTTTTGAAAAGAGGTATGTTGGAGTTTTTGAATTGGAACTAGCTACATTATCCATTAAAAAAATAGCATGGCCATAATCATAATCAAAATCTCGTACATAATTGTACGAGGTTGATAACGTCCTCGTACCTCGTACGGAAGACCACAAATCTCGTATTTGTACGAGGAACCTCGTTTGGTTGGCAACCCTGTCGTCGGGGAATCATCGTGAGGATTACATTTGAGTACAATTCTATTACACTGTCAGTATTCGCGAACGGCAAGTAGTACGAAGGGTGGGACAATTTTTGAATGGGTATAAAATTAATTGAAACTGTTCTTTATATTATATATTTTATTTCAGTATATTTCAGTATACACATTAACTATATTTACTAAATAATAAGAAAAAATGTTATTCTTCGAAGGTTTCGTTTAATATTTCTTATGATAATGGTAGAAAATTGGGAAAAGGGACAGAATGGTAATGAGGTTATGGGAACTATTTTTTTAATAAAACGGCTTATAAGCCGCAATAAATTGACCGGCAATATATACTCCACTTAATTAACTATGTATATAAAAAAGTTATCAAAATCGATTTACGTTTAATGTGTTATTCACAGCGAGACATCAAAAGTCAAATATTCTCCACTCACTCTTGTGATTATAGTAGGATCTATAATGGAAGTTATTGATGAGAGTGATTCAAAATTAAAATTTTCTAACATGCATAAAAAGGCAGGTCTTTTATGTAAGTACGTCTTTAGGTGTTTTGGTAAGTTTTTTTTAAAGTATAATAAGATTACAATCATATGTATGTACATACATATATTGTCAAAAGAGAATATAGTACATATTTAACTTAATTATGGAGCAAATCATTAATAAACCTAAGGCCAGGCCGGGGCCGTGACATGCCGTGTACTGTAAAGAGTCAGCAAGAGCCTCTTTTTTATAGTGTCGTCGGTTGGCCTCCGAACAAGGTTGATCTCAACTACCATTTTAATATTGGTTAAATGTCAGTTCATATTTAATATAATACATATATGTTATTTTTTAATTATACATCTGTTGACATTACACGCAACCGTTAAGTCATAACAACTAAGCTCCATCATTGTTATTATTTAAATAACCATTATTATTGCTTATTTCTGAGCAACTTTGACACGTGTTTAAAATAAAAAGGCAGGTCAGTAACACATTCTGAAATTTTTCTTGCATTTTATTAATGAATTTCGAATTTTGTATCAAGTGAGTCCTTGCTGTGTAGTCCATGAATAAGTGAAGAGAGCGCAAATGCTTTTTTTTTTATCATATAATATAAAATCAGTATTGTTAGTACTTGTATCTTGATAAAACATATTATGTTATTTGTGTAATAAAGGCCAAATTTGCCGTTAGTTAGCCAGCTTATCTATTGTACAGTATACACTAGATCTGAATCTGTTTGCCAACGAATATGGAATCTAAAGTTTTTTAGTGCAAGGGCCAAAAATCGATTTCATGCGTAGGTTCACTTACTTTCGAACCACATCAATGTATAAAAAATATAATTGTGTATAACTCATCAAAGTGCAGTTTTAGCTTTATTGTTCAAATCTTTGTTGTAAAAAAGTTAAATTTTTGTCATTTTTTATTTTTCTATACTAATATTATAAAGAGGAAAGATTTGTTTATTTGTAATGAATAGGCTCCGAAACTACTGGACCGATTTAAAAAATTCTTTCACCTTTGGAAAGCTACATTATCCCCGAGTAACATAGGCTACTTTTTATCCCGGAAAAATTGTCAGATCCCACGGGATGCACAATAAAGGCTTCGCTCAAATACTACTGCACAGATTGATTCTTGAGCAAGGTTTTGCGGTAATTTTTATCTCGGAAAAACGGATAGTCCCGTGGGAAGCGCGATAAAACCTTCGCACCATAAACCGACTTCCGCGCATATGTAGCCGTTGGCAAAACCCTTAACCCTCTATAGACCCAATCCCAAAATCCACGCAGGCGAAGCCGCCGGCAGAAAGCTAGTGTGAGATATTTTAGGAGTTTCAATCCGCAGACCGTCTTCCAAATGTGTATCTAAACTTTCGGCCTTGTTTTAGACTACCTTTTTACATATCGCACTAATAATACAATAGTGTATCAACTCAAAACGTCGTACTTGACATAATACTATAAACACACGCAAAATTTGATTCCTCACGCGTGATCAAGACCGTCGTTCGATTAGTGCAAAAACAGAATAAGGATAAATTTAAAACTTATGTGACAGTTATTCAATTTGCAACTATTACATGAAGTGAGTAATAAGTTTTTTGTTGATTCTGAAAAATGTTCGATTTTGAGTTGATAATACACTATTGTATTATTAGTGCGATGTATGCTCTACAGAGACATCAATTTCTGGACGTATTTTCGGATTTCAGGAATAGTCTGTATCGACATACATATTTTGCATTAAAATCAAGATAAGCTGACAATTTTCTGGCATGTGTTCAAAATGGGTGTTCGACTTTCATATTTCATTATGTATGATCAAACGGAGGCCACGTATACAATAATATGAGATTTTTTGTCCTTTTGTTCTTTTTCTAATCTACTATGGTTAACAGAGGGTTAGAGGACGTCAACACATCCTAATAAAAAGCCATATTGAAATAAAAATACATATATTAATTACATCAATATTAAATTACAGCCAACATAACTATTTAGGTTACAATAATAAAAAATATACCTATATAATTTCCATTGAAACAAAATAAATAATAAAAACAAGGTATTTTTCCCTTATAGTATATAAACCTAAATCTAAAATCATGACTATAAGAAGGTTGCGTTTGCGGATCCAGGTAACTTGTCAAAACAATCCACCTACAAGCAAGGGAGAGCTCACTTATAGTTACATTATTATTATGGAATTTACTCATTAATTCTAGAATAAATTTATGAGTAGTAATGTCGATGTGATGTGCAAATTCAAAGAACATGATACTATTTATTTTGATTATGATTTTTTTTTCTGTATTTTGCAGTACTTAATATTTTTTAAAGAAAAACTACAAATGTTTCCCAAAAACGGATTACGAAACGTTCATTTTTAAGTAATGCAGATCCCACCGACATTCGTATAACCTAAATAGAAAGAAGGTGATATTACATCAATATTACTGAACAACAGTTTTGCAGCTAACTTTTTGGCATCAAGCAACAAAATAAAAAGAAGATAGAAGTTTAAGCTTTGGAATAGGCAACCAGTGAGACTGTGATATAGTTACAAGGTACAATGTAGAAACATTGTAGAGTGGCAATGATGGAGCGGAACCTTTATCTACAAAATGTAGATGTACATGACAACAGGTCTTCCATAGCTTTTAGATCTCTTATGCCGCACGTAAGAATCTATTATTTTAATTATACTTATTTATATATTTCATATTAAACTTCAAAACGTTATTTTTAATTTAGATCTGAAATAACCAATCAATTATATAGTATTCACAATCTGTAATACCGTTATTAGTAATAGTTTTAAAAGACACTACACACTTCATTGTATAATACGTGGGAATGGTTCAGTCCGACTAACATATGTGTTAAACTACTTACGTGTGTACTAGGCATATAGAAGTAGTAGGAAAATGGTCCGTCCATAATTTTCTCCAAGAGCGAGATTTGGTCTAAGTTATCCTTATTTAAATCACATTGAATCTCACTGGAAAGACATTTATCCGACTATCTAAAAAAATCAAGTATTATTCAATAAACTGAACCAATCAAAAGACAGATACAACTAAATAATTATATAAGAAACAGCGCAGTCAGAAAGAGATAGGTACAAATTGCAAACGTATAAATGCCCTTTACAATCATCCACGCGGGAATTATAACGTTATATATATCTTTCATCTCCACACTACTTATAATTATGTTTCTAGTGATAAAGAGATTTCACTATTACATTCATACAATATATCTCTTCTCCCAACACACATGTTTTATTTTGTTTACGCCTATGCTCTAATATTATATTTAAAATATGTTACAATGATCCCATTTGTTGTTTTCCATTGAATTGAAAAAATGTTGGTTGACATGTCAATATAAAAACGCGCTGATTTTGAATGTTGACTGAAGTGTAATTTACTTACCGAATTAGTAAAAAAAGTAAATATATAATATTTAAATTATGAAAGTTAATATTAATTGCGATTTAATTGGATACTGTTGTTAGGAATCCATCTTACAAAATGGTCAGTCACAGTTTAAGTGTTTAAAGATAGGTACTAAATATTATAATGAGATATTATTATTGATGTTTCGACTCATTTTCTTATTATGATGATATTATTATAGGCAGTCATAATTATAACAGTACCATTATAGATTACGTTATAAAAGTTTGTGCACTGTAACATTTTTTTTCTGTAAATGTATGCTTGAACTTTCAGTCCTTTATTAGAATTAGTATTGTATTATATGCTTCTTTATCTGATAATTTATAAACCGTAAATCAGTATTACGACAGTAATTCAGCTGGTTAACTTATGACATGTCAATAAAACACGTAAGGTCTATATGCAAAGTAGGAATATTATAATCGTAATAATATACATTTATGACTCATTGTCGAACGATTCTACTTTTGCATATATTAAAGTTCTTAAAAATAAAAGAATAATTTAATATAGACTCTACTTGACAACAATGTAACAATTAATTAAAAATAATAGTTGTAATCATAAATGCCTTTTTAAAATAGCCAAATAGAAACTTAATTGTAAAACAAAAATGGTCAGCCACACCATACGAATATAGACCTCTCGAGGGTCCCACCGCCACACGACAACGAGATTAATATATTGCGGTTGAGACGATCCAAAACATAAACGGAAAAATAGCTATACATAATTGCATGCGCAGTGTACACATAGATCATGATTACCTTACAACTACTTACACATAAAAGGCATCATTGATTCAAATTATACTCCATAAAAAACATAATCAAACGACACAGCAAATCACCGTTCAAATTTTACAATAAAGGAATATTCTACTTTAAAATCACGACACGAGCAAATCAAATAGACCGATCGGCGATCACTAAACAACGATACTCAGTTTTCACATAAAATGGCAACATCACACATTCTACGATCGGGAACGAGTTTTGTACTAAAGGGAGGGGACACTACATTTGGTCACCGAGTATCCGTAGAGCGGCGAGGCGTTTCAAAACTAGAGTTTTTGCACTCGACTGCGGGTAGTTGGGGACACGGCGCCGAGGGTAGTCACACGGACTTTTGTGTTTGCGCTCGGCGTTGGTCACGAGGACCGAAGCGAGAACCTAGTTTTCGTGTTAGCAGGCTCACTTATTGGGTACGTGGATCTTTTTGGAGCGGAAGTCATAGATTTTGCGGCAGAAGAGCACGAGATCTGGTGATACGGCTTCGGGTAGCCGCACTCCGAAAGGCTCGGGCGCGGGCGGAACGATGGATGGCGGCTCGGCTATGCCCTCCTCTGCCGCTTTTAGTCGCTTCCTGTATCTGTAAGTTAATTCCATGACAATTGTTACTTTTTCTTTTGGAGTTTGGTTTAGCATTGGCTTAATGAGTTGACGTTGAGTGTGTTTACACACACGTGTTAAATGTTATTATTTACGTCGTCGACGTGTCGACGTCTTTTAGCAGTTCTTTTAAAACGTGTACATATTTAAAAGTGGTCAATGTTACATTATAATTATATAATAGTTATTTATGCAACTGTTGTATAATCAGGGCCGAGTGTGATAATAGTATCACATGAGTGTTTTAATACCTAATTATAACAGTTGCATACAAGATTTTATCTACAATCATGATGTGAATCCTCTATAAAAGATTCTCATACCACTGGGTGTTGTACAGTGTTGTAAGAACTATGTAAATTCAAGAAAAGTCTAATTGCGAAGCATGTAAAATAAACAAACCTTAATAAGTAAAAGAATTATTTATTTACATTTTGGATCGTACAATTATTGAAATGCACTTGAACATAACACGATAAGACGAGAAGCCGAAATTACGAATTAGTCAACAATTTATTGTTCTTTTTACAAAATTTTAACGATCTGGTGGTGAAAATGTAATTGCATGAGAATGTTCTTTTTTTTGAAATTCATAATATCAAGCGTTTGGTTGGATGATATAATGATCATAATATCATTGAGTGTTACAAAGGATATTGGTTACGTTTGCTGATTCCGCGCAGTTGATGATGACTTGTCCAACAAGCAGACAAGGTCGACACGTGTTTCGTCTCTCAGCGAGACATCTTCAGGATCTGTTGCCCGCTCGGTGTAGCAAACGTAACCAATATCCTTTGTAATACAATGGACTTCCGCAAAATAACACCTGCTACAATAGAGTATCATTGAGTGTTTTAATGTTGGCAAAAAGCTAATTGTTATAGGTTCTTTTATAGAGGATTAATAGCATGATAGTAGATAAAACAGTTTAACCAACATTTTCCTGAATTTAGCTGTATGTTATTACTTCCATGAATTTATTTTTTATTAGTGATACTATCGAAGGTACATGTGGTTTTTTTTGACAAAATCAATAGATTCTATTCTTGACTAGGGATATACATAGATTTGTGAAAAACTAGTGATGCTGATCTAGTTTCGGATTTGGCCATCCACATCCTGTTTAAACATTGATCCTATGCTTTAGTACAAGAGTAAACACTGACCGGCAGTACTCATTGAAGCTGAGTACGTAGCACTTGTCCTCGATGCAGGCGACGGAGTTGGCGTCGCGGTGGCGCGAGGCGAACACCTCGTCGGGCGCGTCGCCCGGCAGCCGGCCCAGCTCCGTGTGCTCCGGCCGGTAGTACCACACCAGGGACATCATCATCTCCCCTAAAAGCAAAACATTACATTGACAATTCTTTAAACTCTCGCGGCATTGAAGGCATAAGGTGCTTTGTACACGACGAGAGCTTCGTCGTAAACGATAAGACAAATCGAATCCTGTACCACAGACCATGAGTAGAGAAACGGACAGAGACAAAGCTTCATACGACTGCGCTGTGATAGGTACATCACTACAAGTGCAACGCGTGTGTGTGCGTGACCACTGGCCGCTTGTTACGTATGAACCGAAACCGCTTCAAACTAGATCAGCCAGTGGTCAATTTCAGGGCGTGCGGCCGTGACGCGACGCTCGAACGTCGTGTGTGTTTTGTTTCGAGTTTCTCACATAATACGTATTTAAAAAGTGTTGCAAATATGGTCGTACATTGTACTGTGTGCATGAACAATAATAGAAAGACTACAAATATTTCTTATTTTAACTATCCCAAGGAGTCTACTAGGTAAGTTTGTACTTGAAACTTAATTTATATTTATAAGGTGTTATGTATATCGAAAGGTATAAAACTCTATACTGAAAACTATTCAATACTCATTATTATATATTTTCCGGAAATTTTACTAGATATTTCGGTAAAATTGTGTAAGTAATTCTGAATAGATACCTACAATAACTTTTTTGGGAAATATATTGAATCGGAGCGCAGGATTCCGGCTTCCCCCCTGGTATCATTCCCAAAGCGAGTAGGCGCTTTTTTGACGCACCAGAGTTTTTCGTGTCAGGTCATTGTAAACTATCTTGGTTATGTTTCCGAAGTTTTGTCGCAATCTCGAACCTAACCTAGTGTTAATCTTTTATATCTATTTTACGCAAAAAAAACTAAGCGTTTCATCGAGTAGCCTTCCCCTCTCCCCTCCCACATTCCAATCATGAAATCTTGCGCCCCGATTCAATAGACAATCCACTTTTTCTATGAAAGAGAGGAAAAAATTATTACGATTTAAAATACGTTCGTCAACGTTATGTTTTATTAATATAAATATGTTTATAACATTTATCACTGTTTTATTAATATTAAATTGACAATTAATGTTTTATTAATACTAAATTGTTTATATAGTTATGTTTTATTAACATTAATATTTTTTATTTATTCAATTGTGCCAACCCTACCAAAATAGGTATAAATTTTGCTAGCTCTTTAGAAGCTTTGACTCTGTCCGTTTCTCTACTCATGGGACCACAGTCGCACACCGGGCAAAAAGATCGCGCCCGCCGTGAATCACTCAATCCAATTTAAACAATACTACTCGTAATATATACAGACGATAATCGTAATCAAATCGTTTGAAAATCATATAAGTTGTGTTACTAATCTCTAGATATAGCATTTTGCAATGAAGCGTATCACAAAGAGCACGACTGGCTGTGTATGGAGGCGTGTTGATCCCCACATTGATGTATGGTAGTGAATGTTGGGTGTGGCAGAAGAAACATGAAAGTACGATTAATGCTGTGGAGATGAGAAGCTTGAGAAGTATAATTGGAGTGAATCTGAAGGACAAAGTTAGGAACAGTGAGATAAGGGAGCGATGCGGCGTAGTTGAAGATGTAGTGACAAAGATAGAGAAAGGGATGCTTAGATGGTTCGGCCATGTTGAAAGAATGAATGAAGGAAGATTAACGAAAGAAATACACAAGGTAAGAATGATCAAATCGAAGATGTCATAAAAAAGGCCGGGTCAAGAGTACTCGCAACCGACGAGCATGCATGAAGACGCTCATGAAAGTGGAGGAAGCAAGAGAAGTGTGTCAGGATCGTAGCGAGTGTATGTGATGACACGCTGTCGCCGCTCGCGTGGCGCATGCGCGGCCAGCAGTGCGCCGTGCGGTATATGTATGTATGTATGTAATGACATGTAAGGCAGCGTTACCGTCGTCGGGGTTCTGCCAGAGGCTGGCCACGCGCGCCACGTAGGGCTGCGCGCGCGCGGCGGAGGCGCGCAGCAGCACGCAGTCGCCGCGCGCCACGCTGTCGCCGCTCGCGTGGCGCATGCGCGGCCAGCAGTGCGCCGTGCGGTATATGTATGTATGTATGTAATGACATGTAAGGCAGCGTTACCGTCGTCGGGGTTCTGCCAGAGGCTGGCCACGCGCGCCACGTAGGGCTGCGCGCGCGCGGCGGAGGCGCGCAGCAGCACGCAGTCGCCGCGCGCCACGCTGTCGCCGCTCGCGTGGCGCATGCGCGGCCAGCAGTGCGCCGTGCGGTATATGTATGTATGTATGTAATGACATGTAAGCAGCGTTACCGTCGTCGGGGTTCTGCCAGAGGCTGGCCACGCGCGCCACGTAGGGCTGCGCGCGCGCGGCGGAGGCGCGCAGCAGCACGCAGTCGCCGCGCGCCACGCTGTCGCGCTCGCGTGGCGCATGCGCGGCCAGCAGTGCGCCGTGCGGTATATGTATGTATGTATGTAATGACATGTAAGGCAGCGTTACCGTCGTCGGGGTTCTGCCAGAGGCTGGCCACGCGCGCCACGTAGGGCTGCGCGCGCGCGCGGAGGCGCCGCAGCAGCACGCAGTCGCCGCGCGCCACGCTGTCGCCGCTCGCGTGGCGCATGCGCGGCCAGCAGTGCGCCGTGCGGTATATGTATGTATGTATGTAATGACATGTAAGGCAGCGTTACCGTCGTCGGGGTTCTGCCAGAGGCTGGCCACGCGCGCCACGTAGGGCTGCGCGCGCGCGCGGCGGAGGCGCGCAGCAGCACGCAGTCGCCGCGCGCCACGCTGTCGCCGCTCGCGTGGCGCATGCGCGGCCAGCAGTGCGCCGTGCGGTATATGTATGTATGTATGTAATGACATGTAAGGCAGCGTTACCGTCGTCGGGGTTCTGCCAGAGGCTGGCCACGCGCGCCACGTAGGGCTGCGCGCGCGCGGCGGAGGCGCGCAGCAGCACGCAGTCGCCGCGCGCCACGCTGTCGCCGCTCGCGTGGCGCATGCGCGGCCAGCAGTGCGCCGTGCGGTCCAGCCGCGAGTCGTTCTGCACAACCACCATTTAAATCGATACTTGATCATAATGATCACTATGATTAAAATGACATTCAAGTAGATACTTACGCTGAGGTAGACTTTAGAGAGGTAATGTTCCCCGTCGAAGTTCCACCCGTTGCTCCAGCGGGGCGGCGCACGCGGTTCAGCGTCAGGCGGCGGTGGCGGCAGGAGAGCGCGGCGCCGGCGGGCGCCCCCGCTGCGCCGCCGACGCCCGCGACCCACCTCCAACCCTCGCGAACAAGCCTCCTCCACCACACATGCCGCTTCATCGACTTTAAATACGGGCTTTTTCACTAACAACTTCGGTTTCTCAACCTTTCCTTTCATCTCCCCGGCATGTAATTTCGCCCTCTTTACCGCCTCCGGATCCCTTACTAACCTAGCCTTAGGTGCTTTAAACGGCAATTTCTCAATCGCGTCTATTTTCGGCGTTTCTTTAATCACACTTTCGATATTTTCCGTTTGCTTCTCAATTTCGTCATTTTTCACCACATCATCGACCTTTGTATTTAATACTGCTTTGGTATGGCTGATTTTCGAATCTACCTTGTCGACTTTGCACGTGTTTTTGTTCACCAGTTTCTTTCCTAACAGCTGGCTTACAGCTGCGATTGTGTTCGGCCGAACACTGTTTACGGTAGGTGAACTTTTACTTTCTACGACGTTATTGTTGATGTTCAAAGTTTTCTTAGAGTTACCCTGTATGATGTTCTCATCAGGCTCCAGGAAAAGTTCCGCAGGATTCAACGTTTCAGACCCGAATCCTTTAGAATCAGGTCTATCGATGCTGTTCTTTCTGATGAGATTGTCCAGTAGTAGAGCACTTTTGGTTTTTGGTTGACTTTTAGGCGCCGACTCGTCAACTACTTCGGTTATGCTTTTAAGTCGTGGGCTCTCTGTTCCAGGGAAGTCATCGAGTGGCTTTATTGGTTTCAGAGCGATAACATTATCAATCTTTTTAATTTTCGGTTGACTTTTAGAAGCTGAGTCGTCGACAGCTGTGGCTGGGTTTTGTAGTCGTTTATCGTCCATCTCAAGTACTCCCGTAACTAGTTTCTTTACTTTCGGTACGTTAATACTTTCCGCCTTTTTGATTTTCGATTGGCTTTTAGGTGACGTGTTATCGATTATAGCTGCTGGGTTATGAAGACGGGGGTCTTCAGTAACACCTGAAAATTCGATCAGTGTTTTCTTTGTTTTTGGGCCATTATTATTTTCTAATTTCCGTTTAACAGACTTCTTTTCAGCGGAGGTTTTACACGATTTTTTTGTGGGTGATGATGTTTTCTTTCTAGGTTCTTTTGTTATTGTTTCTTGTCGTACATCTGGTTCACCAGACACTTTTCTCCTCTTTTGCAATTTGACGTGTTCTCCAATACCATTTGTCTTGCATCCATCTTCCAATTGAGTGTCTTTCATATCGATCTCTAATTTTGGCTTGGAATACCTTCGTTTTACCGCTTTCGCTGTGACCGTTGAGTCGTTTTGTCCCGACACAGCTGTGCAATTATGTTCCCTCAGTGCTTGTGCATCAGTCTTCCTCGTTAGTGAGTTGGTAGGGCCCTCATTTTCTTTCTTGACGTCAACTAGGGGCGTGGATCTTTCGTCAGAGGACGATAGATCTATGGGGCCGCAGATTGGTGGGGAGATGGCTAGGACGTCATCGTCGGTGTCGGTATGTGGGATAAGTGGTGGTGGCACTGATAGTAAGAGGCCTGTGTCATCACCGGCTAGGGATCGTCGAGCCATAGCTTTGCCAAGGCGTGCCCTGCGTGGTGCGGCAGGCGGTGGTTGAGGGGCACATGCTCCTGCCGATCCTCGCGCGGGAGATGGCGGACCAATAGGCTCGGCCGGGCCTGGAATGTCTCCGGCAAGCCGCAAGTTGTCGCGAACATCGTAGAGCTCACGTTTAGGCGAAGCTCCTCCTATGGCTGGCAGTGGACACGGATGTGGCGCGTCCGCAGCGGCCGGTGGTTCCGACTCTAGAGGAGGGTCCTGCAAGTAACATTCACAATTGTAGTTTACCCTTTTATTTAATTACATAATCTCATTAAACTATGGAAGTGTTACACTATTGACATTTGTCAAATGAAACTCAACTGAATGGACGTTTTACTGAAATGATGTACACCTCTACAAACTCCATTATTTTCTAGTTGATATTGAACTCTTAACTGACATCAAGTTTAAAATCGGTTATAGAAATTTGTGAGGTTTCGATAATTTGATATGATGTTATCTTTACGAAAGTATATAGTAACTTCATGGTCAACCAAGACGGTAATTATATTTTAAGTAGTTTACAATATAAAGAAAATCCAGATTATACAAATATAAATACATCCAGATATACAAACAAGAAAAAACAACTACTCCCCTAATTATTATTGAGATAAAAGTAAAACTAAATATTAAGATCATTGTAATAAACAATATCGAGGCTACTACGAGTTGCAGGATTGTGTTTCGCAGCACCTGAGTGCTGTCTATCCCCGCGAGTCTCGCGGTAGATAAGTTTGTTTTAACATGACAAGACTGGTGACTTTACAACGCAAAGTAATGTTTCAGAAACTTCTTAAGTACAATATAAACTTAACAAATAAATTATGACTTGATGAAACCTAGAAATAGTAATAAAACCTATACGTAGTATTGTTAATATGGATAAAAGTATTAAGTATTCTTTCTTTAAAATATTTTATCATGTGACTTTCACTCGGCGTTTTGTTTCGTATTAGTATACAGGTGATAAAGCCGAATGTATTGGGAATAGGGAAAAGTACTTTAAGGAGTCTCCGGCCCGATTTTGATGATTTATATCATTGAATTTGTGAAAAATCTATATTCATAGCCAGGAATAGAACCTGAAGATGTTAATGAAAAAAAAAGTCTGTAATATTACACCATTCCCTATATATATGTCACTAATAAGGAACAAATTCTGGAAAATTCAATGGATCAACTCGATTCGAAATATCCTGACAGTCAACTGCTCTAACAGAATGACGCACTGGTTGGGGTAATTTTAACGTGACGAAGATATCTTACCGGCTTTTTTGCTAGGATTAGCTGAATGAAAAACAGAATATATCTATTGTTACCTTTCCACTGCCATGCGTGTCAGCGACAGTGTCCAGGGCGCACGCCCGCACCTTCGTTCGGAAGGCGCCCCCGGGCGGCGCTAGGGCCGAAGGAACGTCCGCTGGGCCGCCACCGGTCGGGGCTTTACCAGTAGCGGGCCCAATAAGTACGTTTTTTGGACACGCGGATAGTGGGCAGGGGCATCTGTATTCTGGAACAAGCAACAATCTGAACGTCAAACAAACACTTTGCTACACATCCATTACTCCAAATAAAGTTAAACCAGAGGTCTGATAACGGCTTATTGCGATATGTATGTAGTATATATTAGTTTATTTCTTACCGCAACAAGAAACAGCGGATTTCACCAGCCATTTTCAATTATACTTAAATAATAATATAACTTGTATCTGTTTCATGGACAGCATAGTAGGTGATTAAGTTCGATAAATGTCTTGGAAATAAATATGTAACAATGTTATTGGCAAATATTTAGAACAACTAATTGCCTTTACAATCCTTGTTCAGAATCAAACGTACTTGTTGTCGGTGAACCTTTACATTACTTGGTAGTTTGTGTTACTATATTTTTTTACTTATATAATTTAGTTATTTTAATTATTGAATTTCTAATACAAGCAATTAAATTATGTTCAATAAATTTATAAAGATAATTATAGAAATATAAATAATATAATAAAAAATAAATAAAATATGATAAGATGATTGTCGGCGATATTGCGATTTCTTAGTTCTCTAGTTTCGGTTATCGCAGCTTATGATATGAAAAGCGTTAGTAAATCGAAGGAAACAAGAAAAAAATCAATTTTTGTATAACGGAATTTTCACAATAAGCAGTATCGATTATTGTTTAAATTATATTATATTTGATAAACAATTATTTCTTCGGGCAATTGTAGAAGGTGGATCAAAACAATTCTAGCATCATTAGATTCGTAATTCATATCATTTATTTAACAATGACTTTCATTGAAACAATAAACTATTAGACAAATTGGACTATATTTTGAGGATGGGAAGTAACAATAATTAGTTTAACAGTCCTTGCCATCTATAAACATTATTAAATATATATTTTTTTGAATAGAAGTGTGCTCAAACTTATGTAGATTAATTTGATTTATCACAATTAATTTGACAAACACATCGAATTAACCAAGCAATATTTGCTGCGCGCCATATTGTATGTACGTACACATTGAACGATTCTGGGTTTGATCGAATCGTATGAAACCAATAAAATTTTTGATTAATTTGACAATGTGTTCAGGGTTCTGTCAACAATAAATATTTATCGGTTTAGATTGCCTGATTTCTTTAAATTTTTATACAGAAGAAAACTACGTTTTAGAGTACCGGTAATCGGTGATTTACACTTTAAAGGAAATAGGTGATTTTTTTAAAGAAATGGGAATGTTTTAAACTGTCAATTTGAACAATAGAATTAGTATCACAGTTTCTAGAAAATAGTTGAAATACTGACCTACGTATGGAGGACAAATGGACCTCTGCGGAGAGTGCTGATAGCACGGCGGTGTTCCGTAGTACTGCGGTGGCGGGTACGGCTCGCTCCCCACGCCCACCATCTGGAATAAACACATACTCGGTAATCCCGATCCATTACGCTACATAATGTTTGTTATGATAACTTTGATACGTGTATATTTTCGTACATGTTTTGTTTTGACATATGAGGGCGTTAATATAATAAAAAGAGGAGGGTGAAAGAATAAAGATATTTTTTGATTGCTCAGATTTATGATTAAAATGAAAAGTGTGAATGATAAAATTGTTCCTTTCTTACCAAGAACTTTAACTGTTAAGTTAATATGGTCGTAATTAATTGTAGATTTATTTGATGCTTCTTTATAACAATGCTTTATATTTTGCGTACTGTAATAATAAAAATTTTATTCACTGGAATTAAATTAACAAATGTACTTGTAATGATAGGATTAACATTGGACAGGCAAACTAATAGCAAAATTGAAAACAAAAAGATCGCAAGATCGGTTTTCGGTCAGTCAAACGTTGACGACTATTCGCAACAGAAATGAGAGACTACTGACTATTTGCGAAGCCGGTAAGATAATATTGTGTTGGGCAATCATAGGATGCACGCGCAGAATCCGCTTGGTCAGGCTCCTTACCGACAAAACCGGGGACAGGACGAGCTGGTAGCTTATTTATTCCAGGTCTCCCAGGATATTGTTTAAATAAAAGAACATGTTGTAGAAAATATGTAAGGTAGATTTTATTTTATATAAAATTATAAAATAAATATTTTTTGTTAACGAGCAGATTACACAGTATATGTATTTTTTGTGATATTTATGATAAGTTTGCGAAGCTCACAAGAACGCACGTCGCCAGAAAGTACCATAAGATGTGAATTCTCCAGTACTTTCACTACAAATTCGTATCTATTAAGCCACAACTACGGTAGGTTTATAAGTTGGCGAAAACTTAAGCTTTTGATATACTGTCCTTTCGATAAATTTAAAGGTAAAGATTTAGCAGTTGACTATGCCGACGTCATGTGATATGCTCGTATATCATTGAGTACAATAAGGCACGCAAAACAATATGGTCGTCTGTACTGATGCAGTGCAAGTTATTAACATTTACCTGTGCATCTGGCTGTGGTGGCGGCATGTGGTACGCTCCTGTTGGTCTGTAGTACCGTCCATAGCACAGATCAGGTGGGTAATATGGCGGTCCGTACTGTTGCAGTACCTGAAACAAGTATATAAAATGAGGTCCGAAGTAGGAGACGCGTTTGTGCTATCAATCTATCCAAATCTGTTAAGTTCGTTTAGCCTATTATTAATTTGGTTTCAACGACATGTACAGTTTGATTTGTAGCCATGACATATACGACAGGATCCAACTCCGGACCTTTTGATTAGAAGGCCAGTGTCGAGGCGACAGCATCATTGATGTTGATATCTAGTTACATATAATTTAAAAAATACACATGATTCTATTTTTAACGTCTATACTTATATATCTACTAGCTGGCCCAACAGACGTTGTCCTGTCAAATGTCTCAAATGTCAAATGTCTCAAATGTCACGTTGTCTCACGTTGTCTCAAATGTTTTTAAATAAATAATTTAGCTGATAAACAATATCTATATGACCGTATTGTGAATCTAAACCATTCTCAAGCCCCCTGGAATACACACAAAAAATTTCATCAAAATTGGTCCAGTCGTTTAGGAGGAGTTCAGTCACATACACACGCACACAAGAAATATATATATTAAGATAAGTCAATCAATCTCATGTAAACACTTTTAAATCGTACATTATTTCCATCTTTAAAAGTCATAATTGAAATGTAACAATCATTAAAAAGTGCAACACGTTTATTGAAGTCGTTTAAAAATACCATCTCAAACACTCGTAGATTGGATCTTTTACGAACATCTGTTTTGTTGCCAAATGTGGTGGTAGCCTGTGTAACCGAACATACTCAAATCGAAATATATGTGGAGTGACCTGTTACAGCCGTTACAGCATTATGTAGGTTTAGTGTTAAAATTTGTAAAACTGAATACATACTAGCTCAAATCTTTGGGTACATTAACAAACAATATTTTAAGTCCGTATTATATTGTATCAGTAGGACTCCACTCGATAGTCTGCGCTGTTGCAAGAGTTTTGTTGTCAAATTCATTAACTTCACGATGACAGTGCCTTCGGTGGTAGCAGCAGATATTAAATGTAAGTTTTTCATACATTTTCAAAGGTATTAAAATTCATATAGCAATTAGATATATAATCATTACTCGAACAGTTAACGTAAGACAGTGCCGAAGCCATATTCCGGCTGAGGTTCCGTTGAATTTTGCGGGCTTTGATTGGAATTGAAAACGCGTCGAGATAAATGAATGACGATATGAACAAAGAGGAAAATAATTCCTAGTTTATATTGTAAAAGGTTTTCACAAACTTGGACCACGCCGTCAAAGGACACCATCAAGCTCGCGGGCGTAACAGATTGGACCGAAGGTGGAGGTTATATAGGTAAATCAAAAATCAGGATTACGGGGTAGCACAAAAGATTCCTTTGAAGAAGAGAAGTGCAAAAGCTAGGAGCCACCCCATTCTTATTACTATGATTATATTGAATTTGTAAATTATTTTTATGTGATTAAAGGCCGATATGAACAATAATAATTACATGTTTTTTATTATTTTATTCAAAATGTTAAGACTAAATTAGATAACTGAGACTCTATATTTCACTAATATTATTGTATCCTAAAAAAGTAAATTTCATTAAATATTCGACGCATTGGTTATTTGAACACACCTTTCTCTTGTAGTCGTTGAAAATAATACAACGGTTATCGATCTGATATTTTTTGGTTTATCGTACTTAGGAAAAACGACATTAGGTTTCGGTGCATATCTAATAGAAATTATAAAAATAAAGTCTTCCAGACACTACTATCCAGAGTCCAGAGACTATACTTTAGTGGTATTGGTTAAGAGTTCTGTCGCGTGATTTTGCCGCGTAATGTAACATTGGCAACGAGCAAGTTACGTTACCCCGTTAACGTACACTGTACGCGATAATCCGTCTAACATGCTTGTTGATAGCCTGTTCTTCAGATTTAAAAGTCATTCTCGTCAATATACTTGACTTTGAGGTTGTATAGAGATTTTCATTCCTATAAAGTTTTTGGTGTATAAAAAATTAAAAATCAAATTCAAAATTAACTTTATTCAAATATGACTTTATAAAAAGCTCTTTTGATTAAGAAGTTAAAGTAAAAAGTTGATGATAAGTCTCGTAATTTTTGGAGTCACAAAACAAATTGAAACTGCTCTGAGTGTGTGTAGTTTAATGAAACGGTATAGTAGGTAGCCAACACCGCTCAGTGTGCTAAGCTGCGCGCTAAATCCCATTGACGTGTCAAAAAACGGAACTATTGATTAACGTTTAAGTAATCTATAGTAGCAATATATATATACACATTACGATTGAGCAAATGATCTTTGAGTACTCTTTTGAAAACATGCACGGATGAACCGTCGCGAATACTTGAGGGCAATTGGTTCCAGAGCTTCGTTGTTTACACAGTAAACGAACTCTCGAAGCAACGCGTGTTGGACCAAGGCTGTTTATTTAAGTGCTCTATTAACACATGCTCGTTTAGGATATAAAGACTGAGGGAGACAGTGGAATCGGGAACGAAGGTAGTTGGGATACTTAGCATTGTTTAAGATTTAGTAAAGGAAGGTAAGAACGAATCGGAAGCCATTTAAGTTTTGATCGATATTCAGAAATGTGATCATATTTGCAAAGACCATAAAATATAATATCTCATTTTCTCACTCGTAACACAAAAATGAGCGGTAATTGCGTTAAGACGTAGGAGGCTGGAGCATTCAAAGTGACAGTCAAATAAACTGGCTCTCGACCAATGAACACATATACCTTTTATGGCAGTGAACATCTGAAAGGTAATACACGCACGGTGTGGGTGAACACAGGGGTTCAGTTTCAGTTCATAATTGTATTTGGAATTAGCCCCCAGTTTGACCATATGCTTGTTGTTTAAATATTACTTACTGGAGGATGCGGCGCGTGGTAATGGGGCTGCGGGTGGTAACGGGCCAGTGCTCGCTCCGCTTCCGCCCCTGTTTCCTTTATTAGGGGGCCCGCTGGCTGGTAATAGCCTGCAACAATTGAGAAATACATAACTTAAATAATTGTTGTTATTTACAATTATATTATACGTCATATCATTATTTTAACCGTGAGACGTCCACTGTTGGATATAGGGTTTCCTCAAAGGATCTCTACAGCAATCGGTCCTGCGTTGCTAGCATATGCCTTGTACTTACCGCTCCAACGGCTGTCACTAGTGTGAGTAATGCGCTCTGTCTACTTTTTCTTAAAGCTCGCAATTTTTACAAAAATTATATATAGGTATAATTTATTATATATTACTGTATAACTGTAAATTAAAACTTACTAACTCGGACAATAGGGGTGATCAATGGAAAAAATCAACTATAAAAAATAAAAATACACCTGAATTTGAAATTTTTAATGTCGAATTTGAAAAATCCAATTATTATTTTTCATGAATATGATTTTGTAACAATAATTTTGTTTACATAAATATGATAAAATTAGAAGTAAAACGGGGACACATTATCATAGAAAAATTTTGCGATCAAGACCACATCCCGTAGCGCAAGAATCGACGTACACATATTATTGTAAAAATTGGTGCTGGTTGTGAAATTAATTTAAATATGATCGAAACTGAAGATAATCCACTTGAAACAAATTACTTTCATTTATGTTAAGCGTAACACATTTTTTGTTTATCTTTTCCTAAAGTTATATTTATATGTATGTATTTGTATCCTTTTCACATATTAGCATTGTCTTATTAATAAATATTTTTTACACGCGCTTTATTGATTGACTGGGAGAGAATGCCCTTGGCGTTAAGCCCACCATTTGTTTTTTTTAATGTTGATAAAAAAAGTTTAAATAAATAAATACTGATCTAGTGTTAAATAAGTTATATGATTTCAGTTGTCTTTATTTACATATTTCTTTAACGAAATGAATGAATATAAACATTTAATCCAATTTTGAAAAACTCAAAACAAGTTTTCCAGATTTTTTTGATTTCGCTAGGAACATATACTATGAGGTTATGTTATCAGGGCTATTTATATTGTTGTAAATTCATATTATTTGTATGAACAAATAATATAAATACACGTTACAATAAGTACAATAAGAACTTTCTTATACTTTTTCTCTTTGTGCATTGATATATTATTGCATTATACTTTTTTTCTCTATAAATTTACACTTGAATAACGATGGAGATACTCCGTTTACCGAGAAATAAATAAACAATTCCTACGAACCATAGTTTTTAATACGCATAAAATATAATATATTGTGATTTAGATTATTTACTTAGACACACAACCAACCTGTTTTTACAGATATAATACGGTGTAAAAATGATTTTGTGAACCATTCACAAGGCGTCAATGTAGAGCCACGTAACGGCTCGAACCAAAAGCCGCTCATTCGACTTACCATAAATAGAATGCACTTAAGCTTCGTACGCATTGTCAGCTCTAGCCGCTTTAGTAAAAAAAATCAGGATTTACGTTGCAAAGTTGGTCCAAAGACGCGAGTAGTTCGCCTTGAGCCCGCAGCTGCTCTGAGGGGGTTATTTTTGAGGCCAGTTTTTGCGTTATTCACTTACCGGTCGTAGCTATGTTGATAATCGCAATGCAATTGTGTCTAAGCAGAATATGACTTACAACTGCAAGTTTTATGATGAATAGAACCGCCTTTTATTGTGATCTTGTAACCGTATTGTAATATAGTTATTACAATTTATATAGTCGTCCCGTTATATAAAGATTATTTTATTTATTTACTACCAGTTGTGTCTATTGTCTTCAACATATGGACTAAAAACAATTCCCTTGTAAATTCATTTATAATGATTAATTCACATTATTTATAGCATATTGTGTATTTTCATATTAAACTGTTAATTAATTCCACAAGTTAAGTAAGGTTTCTTTGATGTAAACTTGTAAGCAATTCATAAACAAATTACAAATACATTTGAAATATCGAAATCGACATGGAGCTATTTATTTTAAAATTATCAACCGACACTCATAAAATTGTCAGTTCATAAAGGTCTATTGTCATTAACGTTATTATATTAAATTGGATATAGGTTATTTTGATTGTATTGATACATATGTTTAATTTACAGTTTACGAAAGTGTTCAAATAAAGACACACAATTTACAAATTAACAAATTTACCAATGTGTTAAAATTTCCAAGGCGTAGTTGTTGACTCATTTGTTTTTGCGTAAGTTTTTAAACGTTCGATATTATGGTATTGATTATGCATAATTATACTTGATACAGAGATAAGAATTGAAATATTGATAAAGAGCAACGGAGAAGTTTACTTACGAAATATAATTAAGACATAATGTACTATAAATAATACGTTTAAAATAAAGAGTATCAAACTAGCATGGCATGTGATTAGGATGGACGAGAGTATTTTGGTATAAAAGTTATGGATATGAATGTCACCAGGGTAGGAGAAGACTTACGAATGTGTGGATGAATTGCGCAAAGAATGATATGCATAAGAAGCATTTAAGTGCTGAGATAATGTGTGATTATGTTAATTTGACATGAACACGAATTACGTGTTGTGTAACGCGATGATACCGATAAAAAATTTTGTTTTACAGAAAGGTAATCAACATCCAAGCTAAGTGGCCATTTGGCCTATGCTCAGGCTGAGTTAAGTCGATAGGTCGTTCTGGTCGAGCCGCCTCGATCAGTTTTGAATCTGACATAATTAGCGTGATACTTCGTTGCGGTGGTTCCATGAGGGTTCTTAACTAGAAGCAAAAAAAGAAAGATAAATATTTGTACACTCTCTTTCTCTTTCTTGATTACTATTTGCAGTCGTAACATACCAACAAAATGCTTTTAAAAATTATTTGCGGGACAAGTAGTGATCGGATCGGAAGAAGTCTGATCTCGATTGATCGATCACGGATCGAATTTGCAAAACCTAGGAAGTGCTGAAAGTGACAAAACTAGTTTTAAAAAAACGACCAATGCCGGTCACTTCGATCTCGCAGATGTTTTCGAGGGGTGAGTACGAGTTGCAGGCATGTGTTTGTGGCGATTTTACCGGTTGTATTGTACACCGGGTACGGGTAATTGACGACGTGGTTATTCAGCAAAAAGTTGACCTAATTGCATGGGAGTTCTATGGAAGTAGGATGAGTTGCGATACCGCGGAGTAACTACCAAAATACTTGTACGTAGGAACGTTCACATAACAATTATCACTATTTGGTAATAACGCTTCAAGCTAACTACGTATTGGTTACGTTTTACAAATGTTAACATCAAGTATAAAATGCAAATAATATTTTCGACTCGGGAGTAATTTGAACCCATATCATCAACCAGTCGTGGTGATGACGCCTTAACCAATTCGGTAACAGATAACTTATCCGTCACTATCAACAATTTTTACTTTGTAAAGATAAAGTAGACATAATTTATTGATACTTACTACTTAATTTTTCCAGCAAATGCAGTAAAAAAGTGAGTCAACTTACGGATATTGAAACGTCAAGATTGTTTAATTTTAATTGTTAATTATTTTAGAAACTATTTTTAAATTACAAAAAGAGTAGCTCTTGCTATATATAAATAAAAACCAAGAGAATCTCTGAAACACTTAAAATTAAGATAAATAAAGACCTTAACAGGTCAGTAATCTTATGTTTTTTTTATTTTTGTTAATCAGAAGTAAAATACTTTCGACTTAAATTTTATTACACATAACGTTTAACAAACTTTAAGCACGTGAAGTAAAATAAACTTGCTGTCCTAACATACAGGGTGCAAAAAACTAGAGGTTGGATAAATGCATAGGTTTAATAGATTTAAATCAATTGTCAAAGTACTTTTATGAATAACTTTTATCATACTGTTAAGGATTACTTGAAAATTGGCGAAGAATAAAGCAATTTTACAAATAACAATTTTATTGCTATTTGATTTTGCGTTTTTATATGAATGCAAAGCTGCAAATAGATAAATGACAAATTTTAACCTCATCTCGTTTCGCAAAAGAACCGTTAATATTGAATTTTGACATCTACTCTGACTAATAGTAATTGACACAAATTACCTATAACCTTACCTTAAAATTATTTGGAATTAATGAATAAAGATTTCAGTTGTTAGGTTTGGTAGCAGCCACAAAATGGATTATTATCAAAAAAATCATTGTCGCAAAAACGACGAAATTAGTACAAAAGCTATATAACTAAGGATAATGATCGTAGCGATGCTATAAATGTTATCAATATATAGTTATTGCAACACACCACAGCACCACACAACACAGATTTGTACGAAAATAACACTTAAGAAACTGCTAAGAAGTGTGTCTCCAGAAATATCGTTTAGTACTTAAGGAATTAACATCGTTATAGAAAACAGAAATGCCGGTTAACTTCCTGGGGCCGGGAACTTTGCATTGTTTTTACTGCAGCCTTGTCTTTGGGCGTTCGTTAGCGATTCGTGACAATAATGGGACTTTTATCGCCCGCAACTCATAAAAGAAACACAGGAAAATGTGTCGCGTCAAATATTTTTTAGTTATGACAATTAATTCAACAGTTACTCGAATACACATGTTTACCGTATTCATTGGTATGAAAACATAAATAAATTATATAAATTAAAGCACCTTTCATTTAAACTAATACATAAAAATAACAGTTTGCATTAATACATAAAATAATTATTTATAGAGTGGATGTTTGGTGTAATATGCGGGTTATATGCGGTACTACTAGTCCTGTGGGAAGGGTATAGGATAATTTTTATTACGGGAAAATAGAGACATATATAGAAAAGTCCGATAAAACGTGGATGATGCCACGACCGGAAAGCTTATGTTAAATAACGGTCGCCGTTGTCTGGAATCAAAGCCCAGAAGAATAGGTGACTAAAGTATAAATGTCTAATGTGAACTGACATTTATCTAATCTTTTAATAGCAGACGGGCTGTTTGCTGAGCTTACAATGACGCTTTTGAGTCAGCATTCAATTGACGACTTATATAGTACTGGGAGTACAGGAAGAAATACGTTGGTTTCTATACCCATAGAATTAGTTAAGTATTAAGACTAATAAGTGGTTAAAAATTACTAGAAAAAATCTAATAAATTACACGGAACTAACAGATATGAAAACATACTCGTACTTATTAGAAAGAATTGACAAACTGCAAGTTAAAAGGCGATAAGCTGACAACTAACAACACTGAACACCGACACGTAAATCGATTAGTATTCAATTAATAGTGTAGTTATAAGGCGGGTAGATGGTGATTCAAGGCGCGGACCGGTCTGTTACCGTTCAATTAGTGACACGACCGCGTAATTAGGACCTCACAGTAGCGTCGCAAAAACGCGCGGAATGACGTCGCGCGTGGAGCTATCGCATTGCACACTACGCTCTGTTCTCCCGAAAAAGTTTATGTTTGATGATTACTTTTTGATATTTGACCTATATACATTTAATTTAAGTAGTATCTGATATGTATGTTTAGAAAAGTAGTATTAAGCTATCCTTTTATAGGTATGACGTCGCGATGCGGACTTCTGCTAACTTGCGATAAGCTCGGATAACGTATAAACGAAAATAACGGAAAAGTTTTTGGAAGTCAGAGTTTAAGTCACTAAAAATAATTATCCTCGCAATAAAACTTCGACTTCTACCTGTTGCCGATAGCCAAGTCCAAAGCGGACAACTTTTGATCGGTCCAAATGCTCGTATAAAACTTGATCACGTAGAAAACAATATTACTTTACTTAGATTTATTTACACATCATAGGTTTTTAATAGTTAAAATTTATTGTATTTCATTATCATTATCTTAACGAATGTTAATAATCTGCAATATGTCAAACACCATCCTTGAATAATAAGATCCTTTTCAAAATATCCTCATGAAATCATTCCGTTTCATAATTGTGCCGTGCACACACATTCGATACGGTAAATGAACTTGCTGTAACTAGTCAAGTATAAATTTGTCAAATCAAAAATTATCTTATTTTTTTATTACTGTGCAAAGGTTTTGTCTTGAACATGATTCTTTGAGAATGTTTTATGATGAACTAGCGACCCGCCCCGGCTTCGCAAGGGTGCAATGTAAAAATGGTTATGGTGGGTTATCCCTAAGAGATAGACATATACTATCGCGGACTTTTTTGTTGAACTTTATAAGGTGGACAATACTGTAGTACATTATTTTGGTCTATCTCGTAGGGTTTGGCCAGCGTTTGCAATATAAGCGCAAAAAAGTGAGTTGATTTACATTCCTCTTGAAAATACCTATTTATTAAAGAAAATCGCATTAAAATCCGTTGCGTAGTTTTAAAGATTTAAGCATACATAAAGACACCGGGAAGCGACTTTGTTTTATACTATGTAATGATTATAATATATATATAAATATTAGTTACACTTACACCAATTTGCCTAGCCCAAACTAAGCTCTGTAAGGCTTGTACTATGGGATCTAGGGCAACGGATAGACATACATATATTATACATATATAAATAATTTTTATTGAGATATATATCAACAACCATGACTAAGGTACAAATTGCTCGCATTCATCACACAAACATCTGCCCCCACCGGGATTCGAACCCGGGACCTCAGAGATGGCGACACCTTGAAACCGGTCGAAACTCCACTCGACTATGGAGGTCGTCAAAAATTTGATGAATAAATTAAAAAAAATATACATGTCTTTTTATGTTCAGATTTTACGCTCCATAATCCGGAGCTTTTGTGTTTCCTGTCCTGGTTAGTCAATATTGTATTTAATTTATTAACACACCACCACTTTATAACACATCGTTTATCAATAGATTCTAAAACTGTGTTAGATAATGTATTTTTACGGGTAATATACCCGTAACCATAACAAGACTTTTACAAAATGGTTCAGTAAATTCAATTTTATTTAACTATCTAAGCATTAATCTACATAAAAAGGTAATTGGTAATTTTTTAATAAACATGTTTTTTTAAAGTTTACAGAGAACAGCTAAAAATGACAATGTCATTACTAATTCTATTGTGTGTCATGGAGTGTATTTAAAGGTGTATGATAATTTGTGAACAGGCTCTTCGTAAATAGTTTAATTGGGGGCGGGGGATTTTTCTAGGTAAAATCATATTAACATTTCTTTTTTTTTTATAGTGGAATACTTCTTCTCAGTGTCCCTCAGGATAAGCCGTGCACCAAGCGTAATATACTTAGCGAACTCGCACGTATCTTCGATCCGCTGGGTTTTTATCGCCACTCACGCTCCTTGCCAAGGTTCTAGTCCAACGTCTTTGGACGCTAAATGTAGGCTGGGATGACGTCCCCCCTTACGATATTCAAATGTTTTGGAATCGTTATCTCAATGAGCTACATTTGTTAAAATCGATAAAAATTCCCCGATGCATAAAAGTGAAAAACATTAAATCGTGTGAAATGCATGGCTTTTCTGACAGTTCGGAAGCTGGCTACGGTGCCGTGATCTACTTGCGTTTGATTGATGTTCCACGATAACGTAAGAGTATTTTTCGTTTGTTCTAAAGGTCGTGTAGCACCAATTAAATCCACATCATTGCCCCGTCTAGAGTTATGCGCCGCAGTAGTCCTTGCCGATCTTCTGAAGTTTGTAAAACGTTTATTTGTGCCTGTATTCCCTGATTTAAATATTTGTGCCTGGTCCGATTCAACTGTCGTGCTTGCGTGGCTTCGATCTCATCCTTCGCGTTGGAAAACATTCGTAGCGAACCGCGTAAGTCATATTCTTGATACTGTACCAGATGCTCATTGGAATCACGTGGTTTCAGAAGATAATCCGGCGGACGTAGTTTCACGTGGTCAACTTCCGTCAGCTCTTGCCGACAACCTTTTATGGTGGGCGGTTCCCGCATGGCTCTCACTACCCGACTCCCTGTGGCCCAGTCGTACTGACGAAGTTGATGACGAAGCAGCTCTTGAGAGTGAAGAGAAAGCTCCGCGTATTATGTTAATTCACGGTGATGTTTCCGTACCTTTTATTGATATGTTACTCGACCGTTACTCGTCTCTTCGTAAAGTTCAGCGTATCATTTGCGTCTGGCTTGCATTTATAGATTTTAATCGTCACAAAACGTCACGTTCTGATCTCGTATTTACTCGTACTGAACTTCATAACGCTCTTATGATCGTAGTAAAACACGTTCAAAAACAACATTTTTTCTAATGAAATCGAAAAAAATACAAACCGGTGCTCTGTTATCAAAACAGATGAGAAAACTAAGTCCGTTTTTAGATGTGCATGGGATTTTAAGGGTAGGCGGTCGTTTAGCTCGTTCAGGCCTTGAGTTTGAACATAAAATCCCGCGCTTCTTCCTCGTGACTCTAGACTTACCTATCTCATTATCGAAGCCATTCATCGCGAAAATTGTCACGCCGGTGTTAATACTATGCAGTATCTTTTGACACAGCAATTCTGGACTCTTTCCCCAAAACGCGCTATACGTCATTGCTTGTCAAAATGTGTACAATGTTACAAGTTAAATCCTACTCCTCTCGAGCCGGTAATGAGCGATCTTCCCTTTACACGCGTCAATCAGGTCAAAGCTTTTTCTGTAGTCGGAACTGATTACGGCGGTCCATTTCGTATAAAATTAGGTAAACATCGCGGGGCTAAAATTGGTAAGGCCTACCTTTGCCTTTTCGTTTGCTTCAGCACGAAAGCCGTGCATCTAGAAACCGTTTCCGATTTATCCTCGGATGCGTTCATCGCCGCATTACGAAGATTCGTTGCCCGCCGTGGTAGAGTTCACATTATTCATTCTGATCGTGGGACAAATTATGTAGGCGCGTGTAATCAACTTCAAGCATTTATGCAGTCAGCTGCGCAAAGAGTGGGTATCGAGTTTCGTTTCAATCCGCCCTCGAGCCCACACTTTGGAGGAGTGTGGGAGATTCAAATCAAACAAGTCAAATCTCATCTCTATCGTATAGTTGGAGAGCAAGCTCTTACATTCGAGGAGCTTTCGACTTTGTTTAGCCAAATCGAGGCCATGCTAAATTCGCGTCCTCTTTGTCCACTTAGTTCAGACCCCAACGATTTCAACGTTCTTACTCCTGGACATTTTTTAACCTTAGAACCTTTAACTGCTGTTCCTGACGAAGACGTCAGTTCTGTTAATATAAACCGCCTCGGCCGTTGGCAGCTTATACAATGCTTCCAACAAAATGTTTGGAATCGTTGGAGATATGAATATCTTCAAACGTTGACTCAGCGAGCAAAATGGACTACTCATTCAAAGCCGTTGGAAATTAAACTCGGTCGTAATTTTAAAGATTGATAATACTATGCCATTACATTGGCCTTTAGCACGCGTCCTAAAACTACATCCTAGCCCGGATGGGATAATACGTATTGCTACAATTCGTACTATTGATGGCTCGGTTCTTACGAGACCATTAGTTAAGCTTTGCCCTTTACCCAACCAAGTAGAGTAAAACACCAAATTTAAATATCACTATTTCTTCGTAGTTTTAGTTCTTAAATTAATTCATATGCCTTCGTTAAATAAGTAATAAGTTCTTTTATTATTTTCAAATGTAGAAAATCCACAAGTGTATTTTGGTGGGCGGAATGTTTCGTAAACGTTAACCACTTAAATTCAAATCATAAGACGATTTCGCGCTCCTATTCCCTATTCGTTAGTTTGGTATTGCACGTGAAGATATTCTTTGAACAGTTTAAAAACAGCCAATAGGCAGAGCGCTAAACCTGTCGCTCATACGTTTCGTCCAATCAAAACCCTGCAACCTCGGCGCTGTGTCGCTGCCTGGGGCGAAAGAAGAAGTGTTGTAACATTGTATTGTAAGGACATCTTTGATCGAGGCACTCGTTACCGTTTAAACTTTTAAAAATCAGTGTTTCAAAGTGAAAACTATTTTGTGTGAACTCCTAAACAAAACACTAAGACAATCGTGAACTTCATCGTCCACCAAAAAGGAAGAAAGCTGGAATACAAAAGGAAGAAAGTATCTTAAAATATAGACTGGACGGCGCGCCGTTAAATAAAACGAAAATTGGATAAACGTAAGTTCTTATTGTCTGTTGGAACTGTCTCAGTTATTTTCACGCTGCAGTATCTTTTCTTTTTTTTATAATCGTAACTGCCACCCAAATGTGCGAAGGTACAACAACCGCGTACAGTCATTGTATCAAAAAAACTTTAACCCCACACAACCGTTTAAAGCAAATTGATATAGATACAAAGTTTTTATTGTCAGATGTTTATTGTGATTATAACAACATTTATTAGCAATGTTAAACGTTGTTACAAATACAATTTTTATTAACTTTGTGAGAAGAGCAAAATTTTTTTTTGTTTGTTTAACAATTTTACTTTGCTAAGGTGACTTTCTGTTTTGTCAATATGGCAAAACAGTCAACTACTCCAGTATACCAACCTTGCTACCCTAACAAAGGAAGCACACGCTTCTGAAACTGATTTGTAAGACGTTGGCTTTAATTTTAAATAATAATCTACTGATGATTAATAATGCATGCCCCAATTAAGAGGCAAATCGTAGTAGAACTTAAAACATTTTCTGTTCCATACAAGTGTAACGTATCCAAAATGTACAGAACAGCAAATATTTAAGGTCAACCGATTTGCTTCATATTTGGGGTATGCACTACTAATTATCAGTAGATTATTATTTTGAATTAAAGCCTACGTCTTACAAATTACCTGTATAAGAGGTTCAGAAGAGTGCACTACCTTTGTCAGAGTAGCAAAAAGGTGGGTATACTGGAGAAGCTGACACCAACGCAAAAATATAAAAAGGATTCAAAATGTGACCTACTTAGGATAGACATTCTATTATTAGTGGCAGTGAATTTTCATTGGGTCAGGGTTCAGAAAATTTAAAGAAAACATAATCATAGTTAATTATTTTTATTGCCATAAAAAACCACCTTATACTAACCAATAATATTTATTAACAATATTTATTAACATAATACATATTGGTTTGAGTTTCACACTTTGCTTTTTAAGCAGAGAAAAAAAAAAGAAAAATACAGACATTTTTTTTTCTTTATGTAAATTTTAGCCTGTAAGCAAATTAATTGTTAGGTTTCAAGTTTGCACATCACAACTATTCTTAATAATTTACAATAAAAATTAATATAAAAAGAGTATAGCTATTAAAATGGTTTTCTCCTTTTAAGTTTAGTAATAGCTTATTACGAATTATGCACGACAGTCTTTATGTATTACCTATCCTTAAAACTAACAGAGACAAATGCCTTCAAATCACAACTTCTAAAGTCTATGCATATATTAACATACAAACATATTCTTTAACATATTTTTCACATGGCACATCGTAACTTAATTTTATCCACTACTTTTGTGGTTAAGAGCGCTAGTTCGTCGCCATTTGCTTGAAGGAGGAAGTCAAGCGTCATGTTTTCTTCTGAAATTAACAAAATCAATGATAAAACCTACTACGCAGAACAGCAAAGTATGACTATGGCATGAATATTATACTCATGATATTATTGTGTCATACCACTTTATAAAACTTTAGTGGAAACAGGTTGCTACCAAGTTATTTTTACCTACTGCACTAAAATCTTATAATAAATGATAGTGTAAAAGTTGTAACTGCATAATATTGGTTAGTCTAGGCGTTAAGCGCTTCCAGCATTTTTGCTGTGAGGGAGGCTGGCCTAACTATTCAGAATCAGAAAGGCCCCCCCCTTAATGTATAGAGCAGCCTTGTAGATGGTGGAAAAGTGTTTGTCTGGGGTGGTCAAATTTTTACCAGCAAAAACTAAGTTTTACACATAGGTATCATACTGTTAATGACATTGATTCTGCTCATGAGACATACAATGGGAAAAATACTTATAGACAATTTGCATATAATTTACACTTCGAATGACTTACTACTAAACTAAAAATGCTAACTACTAACTTAAAATGTATAATCAAGTGCAGGTACTAGACCTGCACTTGATTATACATTTTGACTGATTTTGAAAAGTAGTTGCAGAAGGTTACAAATCTACTTTTAACGTAAGTTTCTTTGCTCAGGTTGGAAAGTTTGCTCAGAGCACATATTTCGCAAATAATTTAGGGTTAGGACCGCTGAGGTAAGCAAACCTTATGGGTAACAGGATAACAAGGGTGGTACTTACCCAACATTTTATTTGTCAGATGACTAAGTCCGGCATTTATTAAAAATACCCTTAGGACCTCGTCGTCCATATTGAATATCTCGCAATTGTCACTCATTAAAATAGTTCTCAAAGTGGTTAAAAACCTATGTGATTTTTGATTCGTAGCACGTAACCGGTACCGGTATACTGATTTGGTCCACCAAAGGAATTATAGCAATTTATTGTAATCCTGTCAGGTGTTTAAACCGCTAAAACGAAATGATATATTCACACGCGCTCAATGATCACAGGCAAATGAAACAAAATCATAATAAAACTTCGATCAACTGACAAAGTTCGTTAAATCATTAGCTCCCCCCGCCGCCAATTCATGCCACTTACTTTGTCAATACGCCAAAGTTAATAATTAAAAATGTATCTCAGCACAAAAGGCACTTTGCTATTATTTTCTTTTTGTGAATCAAACAATTTTAAATTTTGATAGATCGACAAAATATGGAAATCGTTGACAACGTAAAGTTGCGACAGTATTAATAATACTATAACTTAAATAAAATGACAAATAACGTATTGTCCACAGATTCATAAAAGTTTGACAATAAAAACTTTGTGGCCATAGATAAATTAATTTATATTCTTTACCTATGTATTTTGATGCAAATACAAAAAAATATTGACAACGTTTTTATTGTGGCTTTGTTAGCTATATTTTTCCTCAGTGTAGGGGGGCAAAATTACATGAAAAAAAAGTTGCTAGTATTGCGAAATATTTGAAGATATAATGTAACATAATATATGTCTACACTAAAATTATTAATGAGGAATCATCATAAAGTTTTTAATTAAGTAATATTTTTTTTTTTTTTTCTAGGCAGATACTACACTCAAAAGGGGCACATCATATATTCATACACCATATATTCGTGAAGTACTGATCAGGTAAACGAGACAATTGTAAAGTTATCCTAATTCAAAAAGAAAATGTTTTAATTTAACAAATGTATATAGTACAGTGAAACCGCTTGTTTAAACCACTTTCATGTGTATAGAAAATTCAATTTGGTATCGCGATAAATTATATAATCATAGTTCGTCATACGCCTCCATTGAGGGGCTCGAGCCTACCTTAACAAATTTGGTTGCGATTAGGCTTTAGTTAGTCTCGGTTTAGTGTTTATTGATCAACTTCACATACGAACCAAATGTCTAATGATAAATGTACAGTCAACAACAAGACAAGCTGTACATTAGCGCTAAAGAGACCACTGCGATTACGAGCTACAAAAGAGCCAATGTTTCAATGTCAACACGTAAGTTCAGACTTTACATGTTGATCAAACATTTCATTTCATACATAGTTCATGTTATGAATAAATCGAGGGATCCCTTACAATATGAAGATGATGCTTTAAAAATTTACCATAATAATTTTCTTAACTTAACGAGCCTGATTGCAATGAAGTCCTAATCCACGTATTCGTACTATGCACTATAACGGAAACATTCAAAGTTCTGTCGCGAAGGCTATTAGAGTTTTAATTTTACAAACTCGTCATATTGATGAAAAAACCTCCGCACATATCGATCTTATAATTCAAATATCAGTCAGCCAGCCTGTTCAATGAGGTTGACTTTTGTAAGCAGTAATTGGTTTTTTCTAACGGCCGACGGAGTCATTCCCACGGGCAGTGGAGCGCGACTGAGCCGTAGGGCCTCGATTCCAGAGCACGCGATCCCGCCACTCACATGGATTTGCCGGCAATATTATGAATAGCAACCACCCTATTTAACAACATATGTATGCACTTGTTTTTTATTTTCGATAAGCTGATTATTGAAATTATGAACAGAAATTATTACTTTTGCATATTAATGCATACTTTAGAAACGGAAGTTCAATTAATTTCAATATTAATATTTCATTTAACATGTACGATATAATTAATGGTTGTATTTTTTAATATGTACTGTTTACTCAATTATTTATAATTCAATTAATTTCCGAAATAATGTGGATCCATCTTTTTTGAAGACTACAATTCCAAGGAAAAAAATCATAAATACGATGCAAATTTCACAATACCTGAATCCCAACTATAAATCCTAAAATCTAATATTTTTCTATTTGGCAAAACATCTAATTGTTTAGTCTAGGGGTTGAGTCATGAATGTACATAAACACATTTATTGTTATCAATTAGCCCTAAAGAAGTTTTTTATATCGCTTCTTCCTTGCACGTGTCAGTTTCTTGTAGAGGTCAAATTGTATCTAAGATTAATACCGGTGAGAAAAACTTCTTGTCACTTGCTATCTCAAGTCATCAGCTATTGCTTAGTTTAGACACAATTTTTTCATGTGCTTAACAGTGCTGCATCCTACTATTCCTGAGAAGGTGGTCACTAACCGATGAGTTTGTAAGAGCAAGAGGACCAAGGAAGCCAGAGTTTAATTGGTTGGCGGAATCCTAGGTAATCCGCGTCAAATCCCATAAGTAAGCTATTCTGGGAGGAATTCCCTAATGGGGAATAATGGATACTAATGTGGAACCACGGGAACGGTAGAAGTTACTAAATTTTTCAGTATTGCTGATGGTGGCAGAAGAGCAAGTGAAGACCATCTGACGGTAAGTGGTAATCATTGCTAAAAATATCTGAAATACCAGGGATTGTACTGTATCCCTGGTATTGCAGATATTTTTACATTCCTTGCAAGAAATGCGCTGTGTAGCTTCGTTTGAAGTGGGATGTATTGTAATGCTCAAAAAATACCACAGCTGGGATATCATTCCAAGTTGTACGTATGTGGAAGTAATTAACGCAGAAACCGAACTGTGTTGATAAGATCGGTTCAAGTTGAAACGGACGAAATCTATTGCGGTAGTTGGTCTTAGTTTATAAATTATAAATCTACTCAAAAAGTTTCTCCGAGCACACATCCTTAAGGAACAGATAGAGACCGCAAAGAGGACCAGTCTCTGATAGGGTTGTGATGTTTCCTTCCACTTTCGCAATTGATCGATCAAACGGCAATGGAGTAAGAAATCAGAAGAGGAGAATGGTACACATATATACATTATATGATAGGACATTCATTAAGCACAGTATATTGAAATGACGTAGTCATGCAATACGTTTAAGAGAAGGTAAATTCTTCTGATTTTGCATTTTGACTTGTTGAATGTGGCTACAATCTGTACAAATGTGGTTCTCGCAAGGCTAGCTTTAAATCGGAATCCCTACAAGAATCACAGAGTCGGTACGTTGCCAACTTGTTACTAATTGTTACTTTGTGACAAAAATAGGTAAGACCTTAGTCTCACTTTCTTGAGGAGTGGTCGCTTTCACTACGAGCCACGATGTCATGAGGATCAAAGTTTAGGACTGAGTTTGATTGGTAAATGACATCGGCCGAGTCGCCTCGATCGGTCTGGAGTCCAACATAATCACCGCGACACTTGGTGGCGTTGGCAGTATAATGATTCTCAGCCTCTATTCTGATGAAAGAAAAATAGCAAAGTTTTATTGAAAGTTGGAAGCGGTAATTTTATTATGGTTATAGAATATACTTTATTGTACATACACACAATGCACAAAAATGAAATAACAATAAAATTAATCATTTTTTATATATACGCAAATACAGGGCGCACTAGCGCATCGAAATTGAGGCCATGAAATCTGGCGTTTGATATATTTTAATTTAGTCACATAGTAATATCGAGAATACGTTATTTCGACTCTATGTTTGAATAGCGCTCTTTCTGTATCGTAGTTTCTGTATTGATATGCGTTATTTATAGTAACAGTATTAAATAAAATCCTATAACATTTTCAAATCTGTAAACCCTTTTTAAGACGTGAAGCATAATTTTATATTAAATATACACCTATCTACATAAAAAAACATAGCTGTATTTGTGATAGCGGTATTCAATTTCCTAGGATTATTTGGAAGTGCGGCGGCTCAAGACGTCAATGACCGGTGTCAATTGTGTACCGCCATAATGATTCCACACGGCGAATAAATTATACTAAGTGATCTTGTAAACGGAATAATGGAATATTTACGTAGTTCATAATACTAATTTATATTGGAGACTTGTCACGACCATTATATATGTATATACATATATATAAAAACAGAGAAATAATCACAAAACCAGATTGTAATAGTCTTGGTATTGTACACGCAGAAATCAGACTTTGCATATAGGCCTTGAGGTAGTCCTTATGTAGTTCGTGATAGCGGTGGTTTTCGTAGTAGTAATGTAAGGTTTGACATGATGCTGACCGTACCCAGATACAAATTAACTAATGAAGAAAACTAATTTGGTCATGCAGATGATAAAACAGAAATTATTTTTATCAGACCTAATAATTAAGCACTTAGTTTTATAACTACCCACATGTCTTAACATCTACGGTGACTATCACAAGTAATTATCAGCCAACATAGTTAAATGTCGTACCTATTTCGAAAATATTGACAACAAAACAGAAAACACAATGAAAATAATCCAAATACTTAATTAAAATTGTAACAAGTTCATAAACTCTGGACGTTGGCCGCAAAACAGCGGCCGCAGATTAAGCGACGTCACAGTCGCAACCAGAAAGTAGAAAAAGAATAGGCGGACTTCAGCGCTAATTCGCGAGGTCATCGTCCTTGGATCAGTTAGAGACGACCAACATTTCGCTGCTTGCTTGTTTTTGTCGTGTTTTTTTGTCGCGAGCGCGTGCGTTACCCTCGCAGCTTGTAAGCCTAGCTAGAGCTGACGTCAGATAGATTAGTAAGCAGATTTTCGCCTACATAATATGCCACAAAATAGATTGACATTACGTTAAGTGCTTCATTTTACTAGAGTTAGTTATTAACACCTTTAAATTAATTAATTCAATTAAATTTCGTTATGATGTTCTAAAGTTAAAATTGTTTACTTGGATGATAAAGGTATAACTGAATTACTGCGACTGGACCTTAGTTAAGTCTTGGTCAGGTAGTGTAAAAATGTCGCACGATGTTTTCATTCACTGTAGAAGCGTACGTGTGAAATTTGAAAACCACATGGCAGACAACCTCGGGCTCCCAGAACCTTCATATACGACCAGTGCCGAGATATATATAAATAACAACATATATCTTCGTACTTTAAAATCGGCAGCCACTAACAAACAAGTAGTACTCTGAAGGCGGCACTATTATTAATACTTAATTGGCACATAGCCAAATCATAGAGGCCGAATTAACGCGTGTAGCCGATGCGTCTAGACAAAAAAGTGTAAAGCGATGGATAAATCATTTCAGTTTGATTAATGAATACGGTTAAACATTTGTATTCTTGTCTTCTAAATCTCAGTTCGCGTCAATACACCTAATATTGACGCGAACTGAGATTTAGAATCTTTGTCATATATATACATAATTTATTTCAAATATAAAATTTCATAACCTACTTAATTTAAACTTGTCTTTTGTCATAATATAAAATATGTTTTTAGATTTTACGCTGTGTCAGGCATCCATCAAATCATAAGAGTTGTTACCCTCCTCAGGGGAACAAAAAAAAAAGAGTTGTTTTTTTTATACCACGATGGTGGCATACAGGCTTTTGGCCTGCCTGATGGTAAACGGCTACTGTAGCCTATGGATACAGACCTAGTTACTCCCCTCTTAAAGAAACTCTTGAAAGAAAAACATGGAAAAAAAATATCTCCAAAAAAAGAAACAGACGGAGCGACAATGTAAACAACGTCAATGTGATATGACTCCGCCGCCAGGTCTGAGAATTCTCTCCATTCGAAACGAGTAGCGGCGGGCGCTAACTTGCGGCGTCATACGCCATGGTCGCCTACGTGCCGCTTTGCTCGTATTTAGAAAACGATCCATTATTTTTAATTTTTATCAAATATATTTTTAATGGTATCTAGATTCCAATAAATAATGACTTCTGAATGTAGTAGTAAAATATTTTTCACAACTAATTAAATGTTAGGTTATACATTTATATTGTTTGCGATCTATTAATAGTTGACAATGTGTTTTTCTCATAAAACTAATGTGTAATGTAATTATCAAGAAGTCATCATATCATTGTAAACCATTACGAGTATATTGTAGAGATATAATAGCGATATCCACGGGAAAACGGGCATCATATCAACTAAAAGAAATGATTTGATCGTTTTTATGCCATGCTTCGGCACGAATTGGGCCGGCTCGACCGGAGTGATACCACGGCCTCACAGAAAACCGGCGTGAAATAGCGGTTGCGCTGTGTTTCGTCGAGTGAGTGAGGGTACCGGAGGACCAACCCCCCCCCCCCCCCCCCCTTATTCCCTTTTTAAAGGCCGGCACCTGTGACTCCTCTGGTGTTGCGGGTGTCCATGGGCAACGGTTATTGCTTACCATTAGGTGATCCGTTTGCTCGTTTGCTGCCCTATATTATAAAAAAAAATCGAAGAGTTTTAAATGATCTTAAAATCTAAATCAATCAAACAATCTAAATTTTATTAACACATATTCTAAAATGAAACTTAAACTCACTCGCTAAGGCCACATTGTACTATCCCTTTTTATCTGTACTCAAGCAGAAATATAAGTCACATTCAGTGTTACGTGCCTAAGAGAAGCTGAATGAAAATACCCGGTTCATAAAAGGGTCTCTTATGCAGTATCTCCCAATACGGTGCCTTGTCTCTTTTTCAATCTGAACCTAAAGGAGGCTTTCATTGTCTTTCTCAGCATGGCCACAGATCAAGAGGTAGAATAGAGATATACAGAATCAAAGCGCCAAAATCGCGAAGCTACCTAGATGATATATCCAAATCCTTATAGTTTTTCTTCTATCTTGGAATTGTTCAATTGTAATTAAATTATGTTAATTAACAGAAATTAATTATGTCAATTAAAAGTGGAAACTGATTATTTTTGTATTATATATTAAAAAAAATGCAATTTTTAATAATTTGGAACTTCCAACTTCAAATATCTTTTTTAGTCCATAATTTAGCTACATAGTAAAGTGCTACGTAACTTGTTATAGTATAAAGTATAAAGCTTATAACTATGTATAAGAACATAATTAAGTTCCAAATGAGGACACCCTAAATAGCACGGACCGCGAGTCCATGAAAATAATTTACGAATAAAAAATCTAAAGATTCAACTACGAATTCAAAAAAGAATATAAGCCGCTTAAAACCTAAGAGAAACAAACTAACATAAAGTGTTCTAGAACGTTTAAAGATGCACTTAAACGATGTTGTAACAACGTAAATAAAACAGTCCTGCCAGCGCTCACCCTAGTGACCTTGAACACGGAGGGGTGGCCCCCTCGGTCGGTGCATATACGATTAATGCTACAGTACATGCGCCGCTATCCGTTGCATCAACTATATTTATAGTTTATACCCCAGCCGTATTTTATACCTCGTCATGTTGGCGTACCTCCAAGTTCAGATAGTGAAACTTCTTGAACACTTGGGAAGTAGAGGTATTATTTCAATGGCTTTCAGAAGTTTGTCGTAAAGGTTTATGATGGAAGTTTTGTAAGTGCGGCAACGAACTTACGTTTGTTTTGTTGGTCGTTTGAAATTATTTTAAAATTGTTTTGGTTATTTATTTGGTAGAATACAACAAACAGACTTTTGTTTGTTTTGTTCCTGAATCAGAGGTTTATTTAATAAGTTTGCTTGGAATAAACGAAAAACGAGAATATCCAATATTTTTTCACTTTTATGCTAATTGAACAGAGTAAAATTACTCCCTTCGACTAGAAACGCCCAGACATCTGAAAGAAATCTCATTGTAAATGCACCGGATTTTGTGATACTATATACTGTACTTGATCGTAAAGATTCTAAGAAGGGAGAGCTGTTTTAAGCTCGAATTGAACAACATCCTTGGAAAAAATACCGTATGTGCGGTTGTTAAATTTCCACGGTTTAGTGGCTGTTCAACTTTTATTTATTATTATTGTATGTAAACTAATGAAAAGTTTAATTTAATAGCATAAAGCATTTTCTACCAGCGTGAAATTCCTCTATACACTGGGACAAAAGTTTGATATTGGCTATAAGTTGGGTAATGTTAAAAAATAACAATGAAGTAAAATGCAAAAACTTATCTTAAAATTACTAAATAAGGGCAATGGAGACGCGATGCAATGTGATTTTTTATTACAGGTTGGAAAATTGAGGGAACGGTAAAACAGTGTTCATGAGAACTGGCAGCAATTAATTAAACTGTAATATTTTAGACAGTACATGATATTTTTATAAATTATTTCTTAGGAAATAATTGAGAGCTATTATGCATCGATTTTTTTAACCGCATAAAGATGCCCATTTATATGCTTTCAATAAGTTATTTTATCTTGTACTATCCTGTATACTTTGTAAGCTGGCATCTAATTGCTGTAACCATTCACGATAGAGGCGGATCCGAATCGAGCTAAGTTGACCAGCTCGAGTTACTATTTGCGTTCAATTATCGGCTGTATTCATGCGGGCAAGTCCACGTTAATAATAGCCCGCAAGTCTAGAGCGGTTTACCACTAATTGACTCTTGTGTTGGCCTAGTACCTGCACAGTGGTTGTAAGTGATAAACGCATGTTTCGTATACGGCATACAAACAAATACATTGTTATAACTAATTGGTCGATGTTACTTATGTGAAAACAATTTCGTCAATATTAACGTTATCAGTAAACGCATTGACGTCATTGTCTATTTTGTAACAAATGGTTTTTGGTTAATTAATTACACTGCTCATTGTACCACTCACTATTTTATAGTAACGCCCTACAAACGGTTGTAGCAAAAAACATTATATTCATTCCATTTGTATTAAATTAACAAAAATCGTTATTTTATAACATAGTAATGAAACTAGATCATGAGAGGCACTAATCCTACAAATGTGAAAATTTGTGAGATGTGTGGATGAATATTTTTTAATATTTCACGCAAAAACTTATTACAGTCAAACTTGGTTTGACGATAGTTTAAGATCGGGGGGAGAAATTATGAATATCCAATAGAAACAGTTTCTGTAAATTCTGACGTAATTTGGTTTGAGTATGGTACCCAGGAAGAAGTTTGCGGGAAAATACCTCTTTCCTATGTTAAAATCCGATATAACGCGGGCGAAGTTGCGGAACACCGAAACAAATTTCTGCAAGTCATACAAAATATTTGTTTGGGGTAATCGAACAAGCGACCCGTGGCGCAGTAGTAGATCACTTAATCGCTGCGCCAATCGAAGTTTTGTATTCAATTTAGATCAACTCTTTATTGAACATAGGACTACCTATCAAGTCAATCGGGAGCGAGTTTGCTCTGAGTGCTCAAAAGTTAAAGGCCCGTTTAGGTACAGTTTAATTAGTGACCTAGCAACCGTCGAGACTTTGAGCTGCCGGCCAATATTAATGAGCTCGTCACAGGAGAGTAGACGTACCACGAATTGCTTGCACGAGCTTACTTTATAAAGTTTTGTGGGTCTAAGATTAAAAAAGGCAGGAAAGGATCATCTATTTTGGTTTAGATTAAGAATATAGTTTATTATAGACATTATCATTTTCTTGCAATTATAAAGACTATTTAAGAAACTATTATTTAAAAAAAAAACAGGCCTTCACATGTACCTGCGTTCTGATTAGTTGACCTAATGAAGGACGGAGAAAAACATGTAATTAACAGTTTCTTACGAATTGTGCAGGACTTGGCCCTCGAGATACTTACTACAGCGCTGTCTACCAAAGAGTTTTCTTCGAATTACAATTCTAAATATATTAGAAGGTCAAAATTCCCCGTGGAGGTAAATGATATTGTCTGCAAGAGTTGTGTTGTCGCAGTTTTATTCTATCCAACTCTAGGATGCAACTATTATATCCTAGATAGCAACCACCATCAACTTCTTATGGTATTTTGTTGATATACTCATTTGTCATATAATATATATATATATATATATATATATATATATATATATATATATATAACCTTACACCGAACTAAAAGATAGTTACGACACCGGAGGCTACCAGCTTGATCTGCTCCTTTCCTCAGCACTAAGTATTAGTCACCTTTGTCTTGGTAGTATAGTATAGATGTTCAAAGGTTGGAAATGTAATAATGCCATAACATCGGCTATAATAGCCTCGTGCTCGAAGTCGCAGACACCTTTCTACACCCTTAACCATTCATAGTACCTAACAAAATACCTATACCTATTTGGACAAATATTGGCGTGCTTTGAGGTAACCATTAAAATCACAAAACAATAACCTATACATATTATGACCTATAAAAATAATTGCAACTTAACATTTTAATTTATACCATAGTATCAACATTTTTATATTCTACACATAACCGTCAAATAAGTATTCCACAAAAGGCACTGGGCAATGAAAAAACAGAAGATACACCGGTAAGTAGAAAGGCGTGTACAATAACAAGAATTTAGTAACAAAATCCAGAACGGAAGTGTGTCAATGAACTTAGGCAACCCTAGCCTCGAGGTTCAAAATATCGAGGTTAGGGTTGTCGACGATTTGACGGACGGCCGGGTGAATGAGTTTCCAGGGCGAGACTTGAAGGCTTGTTCTATATCATGTTAGAGTTCCATTAGTCTTAAGTCAATATGGACTAAAATATCAATTGACATGAATTTGTAGTTAATAATACCCGTTGTAACGATAAATATATAGTATAATGTATAGTGGATAATATTTATACAATAAATATTTACCGTCTATACCGGGATCGTCTGTTCAAGCACTTCGGTCTTACCTATTTTTGCTTTGATTTTTGATTTGATGATAGACAGTGAAATTACTGGGTCCTCGACTATTTTGTCACAAGTTGTGGCAACGTACACCGTGTTTTTGTCGGGATTGCAGGTTTGTTCTGAATCTCACTGGAACCACATGTACCAACTTAACATCAAGTTGGCAGACAGCATAAAAATAAAATTGTTTCTTATTTGAAAAATAAATACTCGATATACTGATATAAACATTAACAATATTACACATGCTTAATTAGTATCTGTTAATTAATCTATATATATATATATATATATATTTATAGGATATTTAGATTTAGAAGTATACTAAATTCGTCTGTGGCTGTATGAAATTAATACGAAGGCTAGTTTATATCCAGCAGCTCCAACAAAAAACTAGTGTACCTACTGCTTTACAAGGTTTCGAAATTTTCTATGAACAAAAATAAATCTGTGGAAAATTGGAATGAAACCAAGTCGCGGTGTGCTCCAAACAAATTGGCGATAAAAATGTGAGGATGTGTGTCAATGACCTTAGGTATGTCTGTACATAGGGCTGCCGGCGTCCGAGGCCAGTACGCTGAAAGGAATAACGTACCTAGGCGCCGTCTCGTCCTACATCTGGAACAGGTTGTCGCTCCAATAAATATTTAGGGGCCGACAACCATTCAAGCACTAACATACAATACTGAGTAATTTTAAGTTGATTAACCAAAATTATTTTGTGTAATTAATAATGTGTAAACAATGCGTTCTTCCTAAAAATGTAGCAACCAAGTTCTACATATAAACGCAATAGTATAATAGAGAAATTACCGACTAATGTTTCGTGTTTGTGATTACTTCGTTATACAATATTTGTATATAGCCAAGTGATTGAGCTAACTCGGCTAACTTTCGCCTAATACTCAATGAATTGCAGCTGTCAACTGCACATAATTGCGGTATCACAAAACTGATATTAGAATAATTTTATTCACGTTTTCCAATATTTGAATATTTGAGTAACAAATGATGTTTTGTGTACGTAGTACTTACAATCAACTGTATATATATATTTGTATATAATAGGCAACCATTATTGATTGATATATTAAAGTATAACTAAAACTACCAGTCAGATCAAGCCCAAAGTAGATGGCCATTTAAACAGTTCGGTCAGTCGGTTCATCTACGATAATTTAAGATAGAAGATGGGATAATTTTACACCCCTTAAAAGGTGAAAAAGAATTTAAAGTTAAGTATTAAAGTCCGTCGCATTTTATGCTAGAATCATGAAACTACAACTATGAAGGGGTAAAATGAGGATTGTACAAAGGAGATGAAAGTATTTAACGCAAGCGAAACTACGTGTCAAAGCAAGTTCCATTTACTTTACTATATTTTTCTTGCTAAACAAAGGCTAAGTTATGTTTATAACATGGTGTACAGTTCGTTTTTGTAATAAATTCACATTTTGAAGGTCATGATAAATGATAGCACTTGTACAAACTACAATTTATTAATATGTATGGTATTATTAGTAGGCTATCGGTGTTCAAATATATACTTATTGTAGTCAAGAGACTATTTATTGTGTGAGTACATATTAAATTTGATCAGTAAAGCATGTTAAAGAAATATCTTAGTTATAGACGCTCACGGTCGTGTGCTTTGGGACTTGCGACTCAAATTCCATTACTACTGAATACTAGTAGGTAGTATTGCGGTCTCCTATGAATAAGTATTGAATATTCAGTGTGCCTTAAACACAAATTTAAAAATTACTAATGGCTACCGGACTACAATGAGATTTGGCGAATGGCAATCTCACAAACACCCACGCACATGAGCATATGTTGTAGGTAAAAAATACTTTTAGAAAAATAAAACGACAATAATAATTATCTTTCATTAGTATGAAAATAGCAGGAACTGCATTACAAATAGAAACCAAAGGTATTATTAAACAAGTGTTAAATAAATTATATCTTCATTATACACAAAAGATATTTCCGGATAAAACAATAATCAAAATACGACCCGATATTAATAAACAAGATATGATAAAGACAAGCAAGATAAGTGCACAGTTATCAGAAACGAAATGGAAACACATTAATTAAGAAATGACTTTCACATTTACAAATTGGTTCTGCTTAGCTAGCGATAAATAATTTTCACTGTTGGACCCACAAAGCGACTTTGTTGCTGGCCTCCGTGTAGGCTCTATCTTAAGATTGAATCAGCATTTTACTGCGAATAGTGCTAGATGGATTATGGCCCGCTGGCGACGGATTTTGAGTAGGTTCAATAATTGTTCGATTGTTTTGTTTATTTTTTGCCAACATAGTTTCTACAATTTCATATCAACAGTTTTCATATAATGAGCGTTCATTATATAATTGTATTCAGTGTTACATCTCATTTTTTATAGCTATTAATTAGCTGTAATATAACTGGATAACATATCAAAAATATTTATTCATTAAGATATGTTCTGAGTTTCTCTGTGATCAGATCAGAAATGATGAAATCCGCAGAACCATCGCCCTTAATTGGTTGTGGTCGGTACGGAGAAGACAGGGCTGACGCCGGTGGGATAGGAAGATTCTTAGCAGGCAAATGTCGGAAAACGCAGCCTATTATAAGGAGGACCGACGTTTTGATGAAGATCCCACGGAAAGCTAGATGTTAGCATTGTAGGATCGATCGACATCCTAGAGAAAGGCCTATACGACTATCTAGGAGTGATTACAGTACCTTGTCAATTTCAAAAATACTCTTTGATATTAGTTTATATGAATAAGTTAAGGGGTCACTAGTATTGCATCGCGCCGCGTCCAGCACCAAGATTAAATCCGATCAGTTTAAGAAACTTATAGAAAGTATATTAGGTTTTGATGCGTCGAAATCGATTTAAAAATACTGCTTGATAAAAATTGAGATCAGGGGGTCACTAGTATTGTATCGCGACGCGGCGAGCACAAGATAACATCCGATAGTTAAGTTTGAAAGGAAATACTTCTGCGTATATTAATGATAATCGAGACAGTGTTCTCTATTGCAATGCAACTATATTTTTTTTGGAACGCTTTAAAGATATATTAATAGCGAATGAGCAGATCTGTGTTAGGTTAGATAGCGAGTGAAACATAACTTTTACACAAACGTGTTACGTATATATTATTGTAAGGTAGGACAAATTTTATTCAGTTCTTTGAGTAGATATTGTCAAGTTATTTAACAAAGAGGTGAATAAGTTGTTGAAGACCATGTTGACTAACGACAATGTGGAAAATGTGAATAACGACAATAATTAGTTTGAATAATGACAATAAATATTGACATTATCTTTTGTTAACCGTAGTTGTCACAGATTAACGATAGCTTTGTGTATTATTATAGACATATGTATGCATTTGTTCAACAATGTATGTACTTTTAGAGACCTGATTATTGGTGGTAGAATTACTTGTTGATGAATCCTTTTCATAAATTCGTATATGCTATTATTACGACAAAGATTTACAGTAAAGTTGTCAAAAGTAGAAAAAAAATGGATCATCAAATCAATATCAAATCAGTTAATGTACACGATAGATCAAATTAATAAGCTGTGACATTCCGAGTTCGGACCACATCTATGGCATACCTTATTCGTCTCATAGATACATAAATGTAGTGAATAATAGACACGGTCGAAGCATTACAGCGGCGAAGGCAAACTTTTCTAAAGGAGTTTCGTTACGAGGTCGCGATCTAGTTGTAGCGATAATCTGTGTTAGCGGCACGCGGAGGCGTACTCTGTCCAAATTAAAGTTGTGGTCCGTCGATCAAACAGAGCTTTTGGCAATTTTAATGTACTTGCTTCAATTTGACTTCAGAGGTTTTGAGGTTATTTGGATAAATGTTGCTCAACCTAAATTAAATCCTAGTTTAATCCTATATACTCGTATCAACACACGTTTAAACATACATATGAATGCTAGTGACTAATATTTTTACATTATACTAATTACATACATTGTACTTCTATACTTATCTAATTCTTCCTGAACTAATGTTATATTAAGACGAACAATTTTTAATTTTAGCCAGTTTTAGGTATGTAAGTCAAATATAATTATTTTTACAGAATTTTTAATCTAATTATTTATTACTATGTGACGTAAAGTTACAGCTGAACAACATTCGTTAAATATATTCAAGTATAAATAAACAAGTGTTTACCGGAAACAGGTGATAATTTAATTGATACACGCTATATGCGCGCGGCTTGTGTTAATTCTTTTTTCACATCCACACCATAACTCTATTCGCGTTCCATTACAAACAGAAGCCATGCATCAAATCATCGAAATAAATATGGCGGCTATAAAAAAGTATTAGGAATTCGGACCGCGTGCCGAAGTGCCAAATCCGTGACGGGTTGCGAATTTTAAACAACTCTCCGGTTATTGATAGTTGGCTGGTATTTTATTTGACATTTTGATGCGGTTAACACCGAAACAAGGTTATTCTGGATTATTTTTGGCCGTTTGGTCGTTGAAGTCGTAGCCCCGTCAACTTTCATAAATCTTGCATCCCTGATATAGGGCTTATGTACATTTATAATATATTAGGCCCTTTCCTATGAAATGACTCTTTATTTCTTTTACACGTCAGGTTTTCTTTTATAATATAATACTTTTAATTACTAAAAACTATTCGCCTAACTATTCGCCTCAACAAATATAAGGACCGTCCTCCACCCAAAATAAAGTGGCACTTGTTGCAAAAAGAGGAGTATGCAAGTGAATTTAGAGAGCAAGTAAACAAGATGTGAGAGATGGGGGATATGGAAGGAGTGAGTGTGAATGAGTGCTGGAAGGAAATGGCTGATTGTATCCGAAGTGTGGCAAGGAAGGTAGTGGGAGAAACAAAAGGAAATCGTATGATAGATAAGGATGGGTGGTGGTGGAGTGAAAGTATTAGAGAAGTTTTGAGAGAAAAGAAAAATGCCTTTAAAGAATGGCAGAACGTAGAAGACCAGAATGAATCTATGAAAGAAAGTAAGAGAGAGGCTTATAAGGAATGTAAGAAGAGAGCGAAGAAGGAAGTTGCTATTTGTAGGGCAAAGGCACAAGATAATTTATATCGGTCCCTTGAAAGCCCCGAAGGTCAAAAATGCCTTTTTAAAATTACAAGAGCGAGAGAAAGGAATGGAAGAGATGTTTCACATGTAAAATGTATAAAAGATGATTCTGGAAGGATTTTATAAATATAAATATTTGTTATACTTACACCAATTAGCCTAGCCCAAACTAAGCTCTGTAAGGCTTGTGTTATGGGATCTAGGGCAACGGATAGACATACATATATTATACATATATAAATAATTTTTATTGAAATATATATCAACAACCATGACTAAGGTACAAATGCTGGCATTCATCACACAAACATCTGCCCCCACCGGGATTCGAACCCGGGACCTCAGAGATGGCGACACCTTGAAACCGGTGTACTATCCCCTCGACTATGGAGGTCGTCATATTTTGACTAACGATGAAAGTATAAAGGCGCGATGGAAGGATTATTTTGAGAAATTGATGAATGAGGAGAATGAATGGAATGGTATGCTTGAAAATCCACCAGTAAATATGGGCTTAGTGAGAGAGATTAGTGTGGAAGAAGTAAAAATGGCTGTTAGGAATATGAAGAATGGGAAGGCGGTCGGCCCAGATGGACTACCAGTAGAAGTGTGGAAGTTGCTTAGTGCGGATGGATGGAAGTAGCTGAGTTTATTTTTCGGTAAATTGTTGCACGAAGAATTAATACCCGAGGAATGGTGCACTGGTCCCCATTTTTAAAAACAAAGGAGACGTTCAAAGCTGCAGCAGTTACCGGGGAATAAAACTCATGTCACATACTATGAAAGTCTGGGAAAGAATAATAGAGAGAAGAATGAGAGAAGAGTGTGAGATAACACAAAACCAGTTCGGATTCATGCCCGGTCGAGGTACGACAGATGCCATTTTCGCTTTACGCCAATTGTGCGAAAAGTACAGGCGCGTGCACAAAAATCTGCATATGGTTTTTGTGGACCTCGAAAAGGCGTACGATCGGGTTCCCAGTGAGGTTTTGTGGTGGGCGTTAAAGATGAAAGGTGTGCCTGGGAAGTATGTGAGGTTGGTCCATGCTATGTACAGAGCATCTTGTAAATGTGTACGATCTGCCGTGGAACGACGGACTGTATCGGTGTGGCTGTAGGGCTGTACCAAGGGTCGGCATTGAGACCCTACCTCTTCATTCTGATCATGGACGCTCTGACGTCGGACCTGCAGGAGGAGGCACCCTGGTGCATGCTCTTTGCCGACGACATTGTGCTTGTCGGGGAAGAGGGCATCGAGGTACAAAGCAGACTGACGGGGTGGCAACAGAGGCTGGAGAGTGTTGGCCTGAAGATCAGCAGATCCAAAACTCAAATATCTGTACTGTGATTTCGGCGGTCTTTCCAGTCCTGTACCCATGTCTTTAGATGGCGCTATACTTCCTACCTGCTCAGATTTCAAGTACCTCGGTTCCCTCATTCAGGACGACGGCGAAATAGACAGAGCTGTGCAGCATAGGATTAACGCAGGGTGGATGAAATGGTGACAGGTCACAGCTACAACGTGCGATCCCCGAATGCCAGTAAGGCTGAAGGGGAAAATTTACAAATCGATCATCCGACCTGTCGTCATGTATGGAAGTGAATGCTGGGCCGTCAAGAAGAAGGATGAAAATAGATTGCATACAAATGAAATGAGAATGTTACGATGGATATGTGGTGTGACAAGGATGGAGAAGATAAGGAATGAGTACATAAGAGGAAGCCTGAAAGTAGCGCCAGTGGTAGAAAAATTGAGAGGAAGTAGATTAGCATGGTTTGGACATGTGATGCGGAGGGATGAAAGTCATGTCACAAAGAGAATGTTGAATATGAAAGTGGAGGGATACACGGGCAGAGGAAGGCCGAATAAAAGATGGATCGATTGTGTGAAGAATGATATAAGAATGACAGGAGTAAGCATGGAAATGACGGCTGATAGAGAGGAATGAAAGGAAAAGATCTACTGCGCCGACCCCAGATAATGGGAAATGGGCAAGAGGATGATGATGACTTTTAATTACTAAAAAAACACAAAAATCATCATCATCCTCTTGCCCATTTCCCATTATCTGGGGTCGGCGCAGTAGATCTTTTTCTTGTAAAAAAACACAAAAATAAATTAAAAATATGAGTATATAACACTTATATTGAAATAGATAAAAGTTTGAATGGAAGGTACGCCATTTTTAAACAAGTCCGAAACATATGTTTTGGCTTTTGATTAGTTATAAATAAATACAGGGGATGAACGTTTTTGTATGAATAGGCTTATAAACTACTGAACCGATTTTAATGAAGTTAATATAGGTATAGTTTGTGACTTTCAGAAGGACATGTTGACATTTTTAACGCCGGAAAATATATTTTTGGTGCAGGAAAATCTGACTAAAATAGCTAACCAGCTGTTTTCATTCTCATACCAAGTTGTATTAAATCTCAGCCGAGTTGGTATGAGAATGGTCAGAGACAGCACGAAAAACAAAACACGAAATTTTGGAAAACTTGATATAATGAAAGCTAAGTATATAATAAAAATGTTTGTATGGAAAATAAAATCTCTATACAAAGGATTTATTTCATACATAACGACTTAATATTACTAATAAATTTAATGCCAATAGCCCACATATGAATTTTATACTCATAATAGCAACGTAATGTATATTGAGATTGGATTTCTATAATGTTAAATTTTATTGTTACATATATATCAATAAAATTAAAATTGGTTGAATTCACTTCAATTAATCACGTGTAAAACAATCTGTAAGGATTCTCAGCCTTTCCAACCTGAGGGAAAAAAAACTTTTTATTGATGGATAAGCTTTGTTGTTTGACATTTGCTAGTATCTCTAGCCGATTTCAGCCAGGCTCAATAAATGTCGACCAAGCACGCCAATGTCAGCTTAAGTTCACGACTCCAAAACCAAATTAAAAGAGTGTGCAAGACATTTATGTGAAGCTATGATTATTATCTTTTATTAATACAGCCGAGTATTTCGTTCAAGATATCAATTATGTTCATAAAGAGCGGCCGCGCAAGGCCGCGGTCGTGCTTGCGGCATTAATGAAGAATGCACAATGCTCGCGCCGCCAGGCACTCTCCTATAATATACATTAAGGACATACACCATTTTGTATTTATTTCCATTTAATTGTTATCCTTCCTGTTTTCATAAAGTTTACAAATTGCGCTATAATACTATTTTGAGTTAAAAAATATAATTTAGGTTAGCAAAATCGTTATATCATAAAACAAAGTCGTATTGGTTCTATCAATTCAAAAACGGCTGGACGTATGAAATTTTAATTTTGGAATCATCGTTATCATTTTAGCCGGAAAACATCCACTGTTTAGGTTTCCCCCAAGAATCAATCAAGAATCACATTACTTAATTTATAGGACCTAAATGGGGCCCTAAATAAGACTTTAGAAATAGAAGTAAATAAGAGAAAAAACTAATTTATTGTTAATTAAAGAAAAAATATTTGGGATTACACTTTCCTAAGTTATCTCCTGAATTGCTTTCCAGCGTGACGAATTTTGATGTTTATTTCGTAATGGTTCCAGTCTTATATCCAAACAACAAAAAAATGTCTCCTCGTGGGCCTAGACATTGAATCGATTAAACCGTTAGAATGATTAAATATAGGTAGGTGGTATAGGAACTCCTTTATAAATTATACATATGTATTTTTATAAATTCGCCAATTACATTCTAGTTGGCAGTCAAACCTCAGAGATGGCGATAACTTGAAACTGGCCACTCGTCATGGAGGTCGACACATCACGTCGGAACAAATATTCGAAAATACTAGTGGAAAAGAAATTATGCAGAAAATTATATATTTTTAGTAATATCGTTTTGGAATTCCTTTATCTTTCGCAGCTGACAACTCATGTCATTGACGTTAGAGAAGTTCGCCGGGTCAACTAGTCCTGAATAATATTAATCTATTTGATGGGAGAATTTTACTACATGTACATGATAGATGTAAGATTTAACTGAATGGTTTATATTGAACTAGTTATCAAGGTATATACAATATTTAAAAAGATCTATTTGTACGATACGATTAAAAAATGAGAATATTTTAGGTAATCTAATAAGATAAAGAAAATGTTGATATCTATCAGTTAAAAAGATATACTTTAAAAAGATGTTGACACTACCAGTCGTTGACGTAGATTTTATCAATTGTCAAAAAGGAAAGTCCCATAGATTTTATGACTGAATATTTATTGGTGTAAGAGTAATTAAAAATCTGATATTGACAATCAGCACAATTGATCAATGAAACAATGTGGGAGATAACTGAAGATGGTGAAAACATTCATCTTGTGGTTTAAAGGAGGATAATAAGTTTAAATAAAGAAGTTTGATTTTAGCTGTTATCGATGTCTATAAGGGTAAAAAAAAAACAAGTAGCACACGTAATAATATAAAACCAACATGTCAAAGACAATATTAATAACTGTTTGTTGAGAAATCGCAACACAAATGGTTTATTACTCAAAGCAAACAAAATGATAAACAATAGCTTACGTGAAGTGTTTCCGACCATGATGTTTATTGCGAATAATATATGTAACCGTGCTGATATTGGTGAATATTTTTTCCTTGTTTCCTCCAAGTGGCTACAAAAGACACTTGCGTGTAAAAGCGCGTGTCTGTCGCGAGTCTTTTAATAAAATATCATGATAATACCTACGTGTTGATAGGCGGCGAGGTCGATTTTTGCGAGGTTTTATAGTGGCCTTCGTGAAATTAGCACAATTTATACTAAGGAGATATTGTGCGCTACGTAAATGATTATCAGGGACGAGATAACACATCTGATTACTGAGGATTCTGTGCGGTTCAAAACAAACCTTTTTATAATTTACTTAAAAAAAAAATATGCGGCGTGATACTCAAAATTACTCCATAAAATTCCATACAAACTGTAACATTTTATTGTAGGTACATGAGACCTTGTAGGAATAAATTTAAGAAATAAACAGTTTACGTTATAAGCACGCCGATAAATTTGGACGAATCTTTTAATTGTGTAATAGGCTGATTGGCTGTGATTTCTTATGTCAGGCCAATAAAAATGTGGCGACGATGACGTAGTTTCGACTTATCGATACTTAATGGCAATGAAGTCCGAAAATATACATTTTAATATCGCCAGATGGGCGATAAAATGTGATCGGCCGCCGCGGGCCTATCGGAAAGGTTAGGCAATTAGGACGATTTACTAATAGATACCTCGACTAATTATATCGGGAGTAAATCGAAGAGCTTGCGATAGGAGTAGCGTCTCAATTACAGTCGCAGCTGAATTATAATTGATTTATTTATTCTAGCGACGTGGTTATCTCGGCACTGTTCTCTTATTATTTATTGCGTGTATGCGGGCCAAATACACACTCGGTCCTTATTAATTATTAGTTGGAACGAGCGACGTTTAAACTGAAATGTGTGGAGGGCGCTTCTACATACGGCACGTCCCATTCGTTAACAAGACGTTTTTTATATTTTTTACGATCCGTTTACTCGGTAAACAGGTCGGGTTTTCCGATTCGGTAGTTTAGATTCGAATGCTTGAGGAGATACTATGTCAGTTGACAAATTAAATTGTGCTAATTTACTGTGGAGAATACAAGCTTCCTAAAGTAGTTTTAAAGTACATGATTTTTAGTTTATGAAAAATCATAAAATAATGATTTGACACCAAATACGTATTAAAGTCGAATTACACTATATTGGTAAATAGTAATTATTACAATGTTGCCTTTATTAAGGTTTTTCTCAAGTATTTATTAACTAAAAAACTAATTTGATATAACTTTCAAACAGATATTAATAGTCTGTTAAGGCAACATGATTTCATTAAATCACAGCAGATAAAAAATATTATTAGATAACACATCAGAGATGGTGGTGGTGCAAGTCGTACGACCTAAACTCCACTTACAGTGATACAGAACGAACAAGTCAAAAAGCAAAGCGAAGCGAAAATGTCAGAATGTTAATTATCATGCAAATCCTTCATATAGATGGCAAGTAACACCCTTTAAAACTCATAGATATTCGGCCACTGGCTAACAAGTTTTGTCGAATTGAGTCAGATTAAATCTCCCATTTGTTTTGTAATCATTGGTCAAAAGATAAATCATTCCTTGATGGATGACCGTATATGTATTTCAATAATTTATTGTTTTAATCATTCTAACGCGCCACTGGTATCCGAAGAGTAGCAAAATCCTTGAAAGTCTTGTAATATATATAAATATATATATATATAATATATATATATATATATATATATATATATATATATATATATATATATATATATATATATATATATATATATATATATATGTATATAATTAAAGAATTAAGAATGTACAAAAATGATCAGAGATCGAAGCTCTCATTGACAATTATTGAATAATGCCCATTTTGTTTGAATATTGCAATGTTTGTGTGAATACAGAATCATTGCGATTATGAATTTTATCTTTGAAAGACAGAAGAAAAAGAAATACTCATTTGCATTGGTTAATGGTTCCGCAAACACGCTCTATAATTAAAACCATTATTTTCCTTCTATATTAGGTACTAGACGTTTCGTTTTCGAAAAACATTTATTGGCAAGCACAATAGCTGTATCGAGCGAGTATGATGCAATGCTGGTATTCTTCTGAACATTACACAATACTATCCATAGAACTACTGCACATATTTGAGTATAAAGTCATCATCGAGGTTATCAAGTTTTATTTAATGAATGTTCGTCGGTCCTATAGTTTTTACGAAATAGATGCTTGTGATCTTATTAATTTATTGGACATTATAAAATAAAAAGTCACTTGTGTACGTGTATAATTTATGCACAGGCTTTATCGCATTATCACCAAATCTCAAAACGGTAGACGTCAATAAGTCGTCAGCGAAGCCTGCAGGGTCCGACAATATTTGTATTTCGTCGGTGATTAGCACGACTAATTGGGTGCTCATCAAATAACTGGAGTCCCTGATTGAGACGTGGGGAAACTCGACACTCAGCTGGCGTAGACTGCGAGTGTGAAGGCCACGCCATCCGAGCGCTCACGTCGAGACGTGAAAGGAATATAATTGACTATCCAATAAATGGCGAACACGATTAAATTTCAAACTTTAATGCCAATCCATCGAAGGTTGCAGCACATGTTAATGTTGACTACGTAAATTCAATTCTGTTTTATGAGACCGGCACCGTTAATTAAGTGTAAGAAATGCGAGTATCTATTTACTTTTAAACAATACTACTTGTAATTGTATAAGTATAAAAATAGACACAATAATTTCATTTCATGCCCATGAAATTATTGTCTGTTGCAATATACACAAAATAGTAGAAATAATAAGGTAGCAAAATAACAAAACACTCTTAATTATTCCTGATTTAGGTATTTGATCCCTCGTTACAAGCTGAACATAAATAACCATTTTATTCTAAGAGATTTTTTTTAAATATCATACGAGTTCAATAAGTGAATAATTCACATTAAAAAAATGTGAATATGAAATACAGTTACATAAATGAGCACGTGTCGGCTTCGCGTCACGTTAGTGTCGCTGCGTCGGTAACCATGGGGGTGAATTGTTTCTTTTCCGGTGCCTGTATTTTGAATAATGTATCATGGGAATGGGAGCGGGAGCATGCGGGCGCCGCTGCCACATTGACCCACTGGCACCGGTTATTGCAACGAGGATCCAATTGACAATGGCTTCAAACACAGTTAACGCAGTTATGCATGACGCTGCTCTTGCGGCTCCGATATTTACTTATTCAGATGCACACAGCACATGTTAAAATACGATTTCGAGTTAATAGTCATGATAGATCTATACATAGATCTATTTTATTTTATAAGCAATCCGATCCGAGTAACCTATCTTTATGAAACTCTTACACACTCATTAATGTACATCATTTTGGCTATTAATATAATATTTAAAACAATAACATTTTCACCAAGTTACAATCAGTGAAGTACAATATAAATATACACAGGAATTTGAGATCCCCCAGTATATTATACTGTATTCTATTGAATACAGATGGCGCTATTGTCTAAGATGATATTATGTTGGTTTGACAAGAAACATTTTTTTCATAATCCTATTTAAGCATGAATTTTATTCGTAAAGCAATTTGTAATCGGTTGTGTTAATTAGCAGAATGGTAATATAATATTTATATAAAGAATGAATGAATATATAACAATGTTCAATTGTTGTAAAATATGAGAATTTTACATAATCTATGGAAATTTATAAGCCCCTATTTAATTTGTTACATGTGGTTTGAAAAACTCGCGAGTCTGTCACTTGGAATAATTAAAAATGGCACTATAGGACCCAAATGTAATCCAAAAATAAATAGTTTCTACAGCTTTTATATTAAAATTGTCATAATTACATGTACGAGCGAAAAACGAAAAAAAAAGCGCTATATAACAGTAACATTTTTATCAAATATGCATTGAGTAATAAAAGTATGTACGTAAAACGTATAATTAAAAATAAACGTATGTATAAGAATATTATAGTAATATTTGATGCAATTAAAATTGATTAAATTGTGCATCGATTTGTGTATATCGAAGCTGGAGATTTAACGTTTCTAAGACGCCAATAGCGTTATTTAGGCCGTAAATACAGTACGCCAATATTCACTAAAGCAGGGTAAAGGTAGACCGAAATAGGATTGTTTTTCAGTGTCTTCCTAATATTTCCAAATAAATTTTCCTTTAATTTTTTCCAAAATTCATGTTTCATTTCGTATTATTTAATTTATATTATTTAACAACTATAATGTAATTTTTCTATCACGAAAATGTATCCGAGAATCGGTAATAGATTTAGATTGAATTGGACTAAAGGAGGATACGGCCAGTGAAGATAAATGCCATCGAATCGCCATATTTTCAAAATAGATATTCGTTATTTATAAATATTTACATTGTTGTTTGTGGACTCCGAGGACATATTTTTTTTATATTTCAATCTATAACCTACTCTAGATTATTGTAAAGTGAGTATCATTAAATGGGACAGCAACTCATGTCTCTGCAAGGTTTTCGTACATAGAATATACTTTGGCTATATCAATTACCTACCCCTCCATATGCCCAGTAGTCACCGCCCCATAAGCTTGCTCAGCTCATTGGGAAAAGTGTACGAAAGGCTTATCCTTGCCCGACTCGAAGCTCATCTCTTTGACAAGGGCATAATCATCCCCCACCAGTTTGGCTTTAGAGCCAAACACTCCTGCCCACCACAAGTGCATCGCATTGTCGAGTATACGCACTTAGTGGGTTCCACCCCCGTAGAGATAAGACCGTAGCCGTCTTCTTCGACGTCGCCAAAGCTTTTGATAAGGTTTGGCACGCAGGCTTGGTCTACAAACTCTACCAAACTGGTATGTCCGATCGTCTGGTGCGCGTGGTGGAGGCCTATCTTAGAGATAGGTCTTTCCGCTTCCGGCACGAGAAGTCTGTCCTCCCCTCGACCCTTAACAGCCGGAGTCCCTCAGGGCTCCGCGCTATCCCCTCTATTGTTCGCATCCTACACGAACGATATCCCAATCCCCGTAGGTCCCCAACTAGCTCTATTCGCTGATGATACGGCCCTTTACTTTAAGGGCCGCGTCAACTTCCACATAGTGTCGACATTGCAACGCGCAATCAACGACCTGTCCGACTGGTTTGGCCAGTTGAGGATCGAAGTGAACCCGGAGAAAAGCTCCGCGGTTCTATTCGAACCCACCCGCAGGCTCGATCCAGTCCCTACCAGGTTTCCCTCTCTCCACTTCCAGGAGAAGCCCATCCCTTGGCAGCGTACTGCAAAGTACTTAGGCGTCACCTTAGACAGGCAGCTCACTTTCCGAGCTCATGTCGATAGGGTGACGCGTAATGCCAATTTTTATATATCCCGCCTCAACTCTATGTTAGGTAGACACAGTCCCATGTCCCTTATAAACAACCGTACCCTATACAAGGTCTGTGTTCGGCCCGTCTTTTTCTACGCGAGTCCTGTATTTGCACATGCCGAGCCGCAAGTCCTCCAACCAATCCAGGTCATTCAAAGCAAACTTTGCACAGAATGGCCAATGCCCCATATTATATTTCTAATGAAATTTCTTCCAACCCACCTGTGATAGGAAAAAAAAATGCTGAGAAACGTGGATGTCGCGTGTACAAATATATATAATAGTTGTATAACAAAAAGTACACATACTTAATACTTACATACATACTTATACATATATACACTAATAAATAAACACATATATAAACATATATATATGGATATATACAAACTTAGATTAGGTTTAATATAATACAGCAAAATTACTGAGAGGATAGTTAATTACGTTAAGGAAAGATAGTGCTCTTTTACTTTCTTCTTGAAAAGCAAGAAAGAACGAATGTCTCGCACTGAAGGCGGAAGTGCATTCCATAATTTAACTGCATGAACAGAAATGTTATGACGACGTGTACAATAATTATTCCGTAATTGATTTCTGTTTGTACATTGTTTCGGCAATAATAATCCACGCATACAAAGCTTAATTTATTCCTATACTTATGTACTATTTATTTAAATAAATATTTTGTGATTCCGCAATGACGGGACTTTCAGTATTACCGGCTCCTGGACCAAAATAATTATAGCAGTTCTCATCGCAACAAAAGACATTGAAACATTGAATGTGAAATAAATTATATTAATTACAGACTTAAGCAGATTAATTTATTACGACTATCTTTATACTTACGGTACGGACTCATATCCATTTGTGAATTATTGCAGATGTTGCAAGCGCATGACGTCTTCTTACCTGGAACAAAATTTAAGATGGTAAGGATTCGATTTTAACTTTCTATTTATTCATTATAATTATTATTTCAAAATGTTGTTCCCTACAAAGCACGTGGATAACAGGGTTCTATTTTATGTCGTTATTCGATTGATAGTTCAGCGACTTAGACGAGAGACAAAAATAGTCTGTATGTTGTAAAGTAATAACTATAGAGATATGTAGTTTAATTGCTGGTAATTGATATGGTAATTGATATGGATCAATCGTTGTTTAAAGCTTTCCCAGTTACATAATAACCGGACTAAATATAATAAATATTTCATTCCAAGACCTGAAACTAATAAATTTCATCAAGGTCATGCGTGAAATTTCAAGAGCAAAAGGATCTCTGCGCTAAGCCTATTGACCAAAGATTAGATAAGCAGACATTTCCATCCACTGCGCATTGTGAAAACAAAATGCTATGTTGGCAGAACTGGTAGTAAAATTGACAATGAGATCACTCCCGCTAGCATAGATGAATGCTCATGCGCAGAACTTCAACAAGTCAACGTTTTTCCGCAATGAATCTGAGTTATCTGTCCAACAAAGAATCATGGCAGGAGCCGGCTGCAATCGTATCGCATTTGAGATGTGATCGCGCCGCGGCTGACGGCCCGTCGATGTCGTCATCAATAATTCATAAGACAGCTGATCAGATTGCCCTTTGATGTTGTTTGTAGCTGTATATATTCCATTTCATTATTCTCTTCGGAAAGTGAAGTGATATATTTCCGCGTTTTCGTAGTTAATGTCTCGTATCAGAGTGTAAAGGCTTAAAAATGAACAATAAGTTTAGTGTTGTAAATGGTTGTATTTATTTTGTAATTTATTCTAGATGTTTTTAAAGTCGTCGTTAGCTGACAATCTTTTGTAAAATATTTAGTTTTCAAGAGGAAACACCGTCCTTCTGTCCTGTCTGGTGGGTGCAATTACAAACATAAAATCTCACATGCACATACGCCCCAATCGGAACAAACGTCTGTAGGTCATAAAATATTTGTCCCAACAGAACGGATGTGTATTTATTCCAACGGGGCCGTTTATTAAAATATATACACTTCATAAATACTAATAAACGTGAAAAACAATAAGCTTTTGTGATGATAACAAAACATATAACCACTACAAAAAATATTTTTTATAAATAAAATTGCAGATCGCAGTTTCCGCTATTACGAAACACATTTATCAAAGTGTAGGTATTTTGAAATGTCATCTTAATTGAGTGGAGCTTCATGAAATCATTAGAGTGATATGCTCACAATCTTAATCAATAATATAATAATAAACTGACTCACAAAGTCTTACATAATATCACGTTTCTCACATACAATACCAATATAGAAACTGTACACTCAAACTTACACAGCGTATTTATATAGCGCATACACGTGACTTTAAAGATCCGTTAGTTTAGTCCTTATCCCTTTGGAATAAGTGCTGATGTTCTATACATTCTAGATCTTCTTGAACAATCTCGTCGGTTGTTTGGTTGCGTCGCGTCCGTTATAATCAGATTCATGGCTTAACCTGGAGCTTTGCATCACCCTCTCCAGAGGGGGCCATCGCCATCCTTTCAAGCCTATAAGGTCATTAGGACTGAGGCTTCAGGCAGAGTTAGTCGGTAGGTGGGGCTTAGCCCTGAATCTCACATAATGACCCGAGGACAGCTGTGGATGGTATTCGTGAGCATTCTTTGGTTTCCCTCGCGGAAATAATATAAACTGGAGTGCAGACTACGCTTCTCGAATGTTGTTATTTAGACTTTACAGGGAAACATTATCAAGTACAATTCATACGTATGTAGGTGTATAAAATATAATTATGTAATACAAGTGTATAAATTATCAGGACATCTAGGTGACAGACAGGGCGTTTTAGATACATGTTTAGTAAACATAAGAAATGTGTTATTATTAGTTTAGATGTAAGTTCTTTAAGGTTACGACAAAGTAGCAACGACAAAAACAGTTGAAGACTACAATTTTTTCATTCACAATGCTTTAAAAGTAGGTACTATAGCCGATGGAGAAAATGACGTGAACAGGAAAAATTTTGACAGTACGAAATCAAATTTTAACAGTTATATTTCCCTACAACGAAGTCAAATTATATTTCGCCGTAAAAATCTGTGAAGAGCCTATTGTCACTATCGGGTAATCTCCGTGGTCATCACACGTCGGCGCCCGGCGGGGACAGATGTTGGTGTGAAGAATACGAGTATCAGTACCTTCGTCATTACTGTTATATATTGTATATGAAATATATATGAGCTACCGAGTAGCAAGAGCCTACTTTAACTATGTTAGAGCGATTCGGCCTTAGTCAACCACGCTGACCCAGTGTGGCTTGGCCGATTTCAATTACACCTTTTGATTTCTTCGCGTGGTGTGAATGCAGGTTGCCTCAAGCTGTTTCCTTTATCGCAAGAGCGTCAGGTAAGTGTTTTTTTTTTTTTTTTATACTACAACGGTAGCAAAAAGGCTTACGGCCTGCCTGATGGTAAGCAGTCACCGTCGCCTATGGACGCTTGCAACACTAGGGGCATCACAAACGCTTTGCCGACCTTTTTAAAAACCTATTTACTCCCTTTTTGAAGAACCCCATACTGTAATCCCCCGGGAAAGCCTCAGCAGGGAGCTCGTTCCACAATCGGAGTGTGCGCGGAAGGAAATTACAATGTACACGTGCAATTGTAAAACCCAAAAAAATATAAACATTGGCACAAGGCAGTACTTATCAACTCCGGTTCTCCCGAATCTTCAATTATTGCTCTAAATTTGGAAGTTTACCGCAATTATACCCCGCGTGTATATAAATCGTAAGAGCCGATTACGTGTAATATATGTGTATGATATTCACGAGTAGAAAGGAAGACGGTGATTCGGAGATCCCACAAAAACATATAAATATATATAAATAAGAGACAAAGCAAATATAATCGTGGAATGTATTACATAACATTGTTTAGAAAACATCTTTTACAAAAAAATATTACACTTTACATTAACAAATAGACGTATTGGGAATGTTATATTGTTAGCAAACTTGTTAACACACTGTAGCCGATTGCAAACGACTAATTAATACGAGCCATAATGATTGCAGCGCGTACGACGCGATAAAGTATTTTGATAACATCGAATTGTACGCTAGATCTTTTTATTTTTACATTCATGTTACATTTTATATAAATATTGGTCTGAAAGAGCTTATGCTGAAAGGCGTAATAAGTTATTTTTGTACATCGGTACATGGATTCTAATTTATGTAATTTTTTTAAACATAATTCGGAAAAAATTGCATCGTAATTAATTGCTTGCATTAAGTGTAACTTTTTTCAATATAGGAATTATACATTTATATGTACGAATAAAGAGTTATTGACGATTTATTCACACGCATTAGATGAATTTACTATATGACGACGTCACAATGCTGTGTATTTTAGTATGGAGTGTTTTTGAGAGGGTGTCGCGGAACACCACAAATATTTAGTTATATTGCGAAAGGTGACAATCGCAGGCACACTGCTGCTTTTACAATATTTCTGAACTATTAGTCTTAATGTACATAAAATAAAGAAAAATACAAATACCCAATTGTGTGTAACACACGCTTGTGTTCCATGAAGTCCTATCTTTGCATATGACATCATTCACTGGAAATGTTGAACTTTACACCGGTAACACAGTCAGTGAACTTACAGTAGTATTAGTTAATTAGAATGCTAACTCTATTATCGACCGCAGCATAGCAATAGCTCTGAATTATTTGTATATAAATAGGAAAATAATATTTTGGGGTGTGATATGATAAGCTTTTTTACCATTGTTAAAAGTTTTCTTGGTTTAATTTATTTTCCACTGACTCTTGTCTTTGTCATGTTTTATGTCTTATAAATTAAATTATTTAATAATAATGATTAATTGTCACGTTTGTTTTAGAGTTAGTTGCAATAATATATTTACAATAACATAACATACATTTACAGAACAATATTATTTATATTTTTGTTAAAAAATGCGACATTACATATCTAATTAATTTAAAATCTACTGTATCTATTTTATCTGAAGTATGATCTCTAATCGGTTGGACCAAACCGACACCTATCAGCTATCACTGGACAATCATCATAATGTTGGACAACATTTGTCACGTGTTCCTGCTGTTTTGGACTGAATTTGGCCCATGAAATGAAAACTTATACTATATTTATTGCTGGATTTGTCTCCATCGAGAATAGCATAATAACAACTCCATTATTAGAAAAATGCGGGAAAAAATAATAGTTTAGAAATTCTGCAATCAGCTCACACACTCAATTATTACCAATTAATTCATGTGAATTATTAATTTCAATAAATTCATAAGTAAAATTTAGGTAAACGGCATATATCTACTGACTGTTGGCAGTTAGCCGGGTCAGTTTGTTTGAAATAAATAAATAGGTACGAGCAGCAACACGGCAAGTTTTATAATTTGTATTAAGAAAACACCCGCTATAACGAGCGATATAAAAGCCATCTCTCTGTTTCAATAATAAATAAGTAGTTTTTAAGAGTTGCTTATTTTTATGGATATCTTCTTGTATTATTCTTCTTGTACATTGGATATAGTTTAACAGAACACTTTACAGGCTGGTATAGCCATCGTTTTTACTTAATACTTCTTACTCAAAAATAATTCAATGTTATATATTCATACATTGTTAGTTTACTTAAATTATATAAATAAAATAATACAATATGTCACGACATCTTATTTAAAAATAAGCAATGGAAGTAGATAAAGAGATATTTTCTCCGGAAAATGAGTTCCTTGTTGATTTGAGTAATTAATGTAATTATCGAATAAAGCGGAGAGGCAGACCCCTAAAAACTTCCACGACGCAATGAGTCATAGTCCATAGGGGAAGCAGTGACGTCAGCGCATCGTTTACAGTGGTAAGTACATCGATCTGCTCGAGACAGTGCGTCAACGATGAAGCTCACTTACCGAGTGATTGATATACTAAATAATAATGAAGCGTGCCTAATGCTAATAATATTATCCTTAATGGCAAGTTTGAGATCAGTAATTATTTTTTAGAAAAACAAATTTGACTTATTGGGAATTGGCACTGTAGCAAATTAACTTATCAATATTTTAGGTTAATTTGCCAATAAATTTGTTGTGGGATTTTTCTTGCAGTAATATATTTTTTTCAGGCTCGGCCGAATCTACGGGTGAAACATAAATATAATACCCATGATGTGAGTCAGTTTGAAAACTTTTTTACCATGATGAAGCTTTAAGTATTATTTAAACTACCTACGGTCTTGTTTATGAGACGGCATGTCTCATTAATTATTTTTAGACTACAATCAGTGCCACTATTGTCTTTCTTTGTGTTTTACGCGAGATTTAAATTATAAACTTATTTTATTTTGAGTTTTTAGTTTTAATCATATGCATTAGCAAAGCAAGAATATTTGTAAATACCAAAACTTTAAATTAAATTATCAACATATTAATACGTAATAAGCAATTATTATATCCGTAATTAAGAACTGGGACCCTAATTACTGTCCTTGTGAAATCTATACCATAATGGTGAAATATAAGAAACAGTATAACTTGATAACACTATTGACGCTGTGAAGACAAGAAGAGACTGTTTAAATCAAAAGCAATAACTAGCCTTAAGGTTAACTACTTACATCGCAGTACTAGTATTGTCAAGCACAAGGAAATGATAAGCAGGAAGACGTCTAGCCTCGTGAGTCGTGGAGCTCAGCTCACGTGTCCTCGCCATTTTACAAGACTCGATGTTTTCTTTGCAAATACGACGATCTTTTCGGCTTGGCCTTGGCTAGTGACGAAGGAACGTCATAAACTTTGATTTTATCGAAATTGCGTTGTTAAAAAGCAATGTGTGTCGCGTCGAAAACAAAGTGCGGCTATTAATATTGTCAATATGAATTCTACGCTAGGAGCCTTGGTTGTACGTACGAAGTTAACTTGCTTACAATTACGAAAGTTTTTATGTTAAAAGATGTTAAGAAGATCTTCTTGATACGTCATGTGAAGTATTATTACTTAGAATATTAATATTGTTATAGCAGTAAATAGCTAAAATAAAATATTTTGTTTTTAGACGAAGGGAGCTATTTTAATTACCTATATTCTTTAGGTATTTATTTAAGATATACTATAGAGCTTCACGATAGCGTCTAATCCTGTATTTTTCAGACGAAGGCGTGTTATTCTATAAAAAATCTTATCTAATGATATAGCTATCACTACGAGTATGATGGGGTCGTTATGTTTTTTATATCTGTATTCTTCTTCGGTTGAGGATTACACGTACTTCAAATCTCCCGTCATATAACGTCCTCATAATTTCCTTATTAAAATATTTTTTTTGTCGACACAGAAACTGAAGAGATTTGTTTATTATATATTGAAACAAACGTAATAGTTCTCAATACACTTCCTTTACTACCGCAAAACTAGCTTTGCTCATAAAACTAACTATAAAACACGTGCCAACTTTCCTTCGTTCCAAAATCAGTAGTAAATTCGATCATAAATTCGTTGGTGACGAATCCGAATTCGATCGCGGATCAACGCGAGGTCGATAATCTTGCCTTGATCAGCTAAGCTCTGAGAATATATCACGTCTGAGGTAAACAATACGTCGTTATGTATTGTTGATAGCGTTGTAGTGTTCTATAGATTACAGATAAGAAGGCGAGAATTTCGGTCCTCCGATAGACTAGCGAACAGCCTTGGTTGATTTCATCATGACAAGGATAGCCATGATCGAGTAGCCATCGGGGTACTGCCAAGTGTGCCGTCACAGATATAAAGTACATGGTTGTATAATTAATAAATAACATAGTTCAAGATATAGTCTAAACATAGCTAAAGGAAAATGAAATATCCAAATGCCTATTATCTGGTTCAGATATATATTTGGGCATTTCATAACTAAGGAATTATATAGGTGCCTTAACCTAACAGTGAGGACAAAACAATGGACTGGATAGTTATTTTCTAGACATAAAAAAATGTGATTATATGAAAACAAATTGAAGCTGCAACTTCACTAATATAAATAAAGTACCATGCAGAAACCAATTGTGTGAAATTGCGGACGGGGAGGTGCGGAATAACGCAAGTTAGGGTAATATATAAATACTTTGTGTAATTCATTATTCATACGTCACTTATCGAACGAAAGGCTTAAATGCAGTTTGAGTAATGAATATTCAAGAATTAACAAAGAAATCTAAATTTAGAATACTTACAAATCTCGTGCACGCAATTATGGTTTTATGAGTGTTACATATGTATTTTATACTTTCAATGAAGGAGAAGAGGATATTATAATTTTTAGTCATAAATATTGTAAACGTTAGAAATGATGTAAATGAACACGTATTTTTGCATAAAATAAAAACAACGCTTAAATAAACAGTTAAAAAGCTACAGCTGAAAGCCAACAGCGCGTAGATTTGCGCTTGGACCTTAGTTTAGAGTTAATGGTGTGTTAATCGCAGGGGAAACGAGCAAGTGCACGATACTCACCGACGCTGGCGTAGTGATCGTGAAGCGTATACAATGGATAGTCACCTAGCTTTAACAGGTATGCCGAGAGTAGCACCGCGTCGTGCCGGGGCTCCACCTGGGCGGGGTGGTGCGCCGCGGGCCTCATTAGCGAAGATATAGAAAAGTCCGTCGGCTGAACCTGCCCTGCCCACCCGTTCGCACTGCACAATTTGCACTCCTTCATATTTCTCACTTACAATAATTAACACAAACGCAGCCAAATCTTCAAGAAATGGCCGCGCTTAATATGAATATCTCTATAGTATCCGTTTTTTTTTGTACTCGGTTTGTACTGGGCACTAGTAAATCACATAGAAAAATATCCGTGGGCTGGTTCGCACATCACAGGAGATATCACAGCAGTGTTCTGCATCTGCGCCTGTCGTCCGATTTAATCTGTGAATTGGGAGAGTTTTAATTTCACGTCCAGGAAATTAAAGTATTGATAGATTACCATCACGTAGTTTTTAAGCCATCTGCAAAAATAAGATACCTTCTCGTCTATTTCAAATAACAGGTTTATTATATATATATATATATATATATATAATTGATACTGATACTGTACTGAAAGTGAAAGAAACCAAAACAGTGTTATTATTTAATCTCTCTGTCGCTTTTCTAGAGCTCCAAGAACTTTGAGAGTCGCGCAATTCGATATCGCATCAGAGTTCAAGGTTTATTACGTCATTTCGCTATGCAAACAGATCTGAAGTCTGACGCTGAATTACTGAAAAAGCGAACAGTTATGAAAATGTTTGTGTACTAGAACAAATTGAAATGGTTTAATTAACTTCCTATACACACCAACAACGGTTGACTAGTAGGTAGAAACGTCGCATAACCGTGTTACCTAACCGACTAGTTACAGATACGCTTCGGAAACGGTTACGTAGCTTTCCGTCCATTTATGAAACTTATTATTGTAACAATAGAATTGCTTTTATTGCGAATTATATTATAGTACATTTTGTACATATTTATAATGATTCCTCTGAACATCTTACTCAGTACCTAATTTATATTATAGATTTCAAGTTATAATAAAAAATAATGCAATAATATTTATGCATTTTAAAATGCTTCGCTTTACATAAGAACTCAGTTTATTCATAGCTGATGCATTGCTTATATTTATCTAAATAAAATGGAAAAAAAATATCCGATATATTTGCTATGAATATAAGGTAAATTTATATTAACAGAACAGAAATGAATAATGTTAATATTTTCAACTTTCATTTCGGAATAGTCTGAGCTTTTAAATAGCCAAGAAGCCAAGGTTGGCGGGCGAAGGTTGAAACTACGTGATGGTAAACAGAACGCCGGTGTGGTGGTAGCTGCATTGCGGTGGGCGGCGAACGACTGAGGTGCAGTGGCGTGCCTTGCTGACTGCGTCATTGTGGTTCCACCTACATTTTTAATCAAGCGAGTGATGGCACCGGACATTGTGGTATACGGCCGGGCATATTTGTATTTAGTTCACCGAGATCGCTGTTTTATTCTTCATTTGGTTGTATATTGCATTGTGATGAACGAATGAACATCCTCGTATAGAGCGGTTGGCATAACTTACTCACGATTAAGGCATAAATGCGTTTAATGTTGTTCTCTGTCTTCGTAACTTTATATTTAATTGAGACATAAATATGTTCAAAACTGCAATAGCATTATGGGTTTTAGTGTAACGATACAGAGGGCATACAAATTTGCAAGAATGACTTTTAACAGCAATTAGCATTTATAGCGAGATTTTATGAAATATTTAGAGAGGTCGAGAATATGCAATCGAACAATCCTGGTGGATTTCTGCCGGCAGGTATTTTCGTAAGTGTCCCCATGACTACAAGTCACTAAATAATTCGAGCCGGAATACAATAAGAGCCAAATAGGCTCGATGGCTATGGCGCAAAAAGGGACCACATGTGAAAAGTTCTAATAATATATATATCGCGACTTTTAAATAGACTTTCACTTACGGGGAAAGTTTTACGGGACTACTTCTTTGTATCGACAACAATTCATATATTTTAAGTAATATAGTTCAGTGCTATTTTATATTAATATAATGTCATTCAAAATTTAAAAAAAAAACCACGTATTGCGTAGGTGGTCTAACGATGATGTTGTTTTGCATTTGCGTAGAAAATAATATTTCAGTATATTTTTACTTTATTTACGAAATTTGCATATATTGGTACGGTATAATTTATAACATTTTGTCAATATTTGAAATCATTATAAAATACTTTATTTCGTAAGAACTAACTTCTTATCGTTCAATCGTCTATCAGTATGACCAAAATAACTACACATATATGATTATCTCGACATAAAATCAAACATTAAATACATAATAAAATTTACTCTCACAAAATAATAACAATTACGTACAAATGTTGTACACTTCTTTGGTTCAGCATTTTGAAAACTTTTTAACTATTTTATTTTAGTATATTGTATGCAAATATTTAAGTTCGGTATCTTACGGTGTTTTTAAAACATCTAACTGACACGATTGTGTATAGTAGAATTCTGATTCCAACTAACTCGTCTATCATATTCCACAAAATATAATTTCCGTTAACGATGAATTCAATAAATCGTTGTTTGCTGAAACATTTCACAGAGCACTAGTGAATTGCAAACAACAACTTTGACAATGTTTTCCAATTGAAATACTTCGGATTTAGGAAAAACCTGAATAAACAAATCTCAATTATGCGTAAACAATCTAACCAAAGATTGTCACATTTTCAGCTTTCAGAACTCCAACTGAGTAAAAAGAGCGTAATTCAAATTCCTAAATAAGTATTTATATAGATAATTAAAAAAATTAAAGGAAAAAATATAATAAGAGAGCTATATAACCTTGTGTGCATATATGTATACAAGGATGACTACATCTATTTCAAACTGAAAAAGCCTTCCCAAGAACAGACATGAAACTGTGAAGATCTATTTATTAACTCTGGTTTTCAATCGTTATAAATAATTATTGGTTTACATTATCAATTGCGGAATAATAATAATATTATCACATACATGTTCAATGCACTTTCAATATAAAAATAGTACAGTATTTTAAATTAAGTATTATTGTGATGAATAATTAAAATTATATTAATTACGCAACATCGACCTCCTAGATTTATGGAACTTGTAAATTGGAGTGACAAGTACATCATAATAATTTTTATTGAATTGTTATTATTCTCAAATTTATTCAAGCTATATTTGGTGTTTCGAAATTATTATTTTTTATATAAATCTCTACATGCTCCGAATGTATATATATATTTTTTATATTTCAGTAGCATTCGTATCAATAAGCGAATTAATATCTATTGTTAAATTCAATCTGCAACAAATGTTACATTTCTTGCCATTATAATAGGACTTAAGTTATAGATAAAAAGTAAGTATAACGAGATGTATAGCCTCTTGACTAATCTCAAAGACATAATAATAGGAGATTCTGAAAGATTTACTAGTACAAACAAATAAAGAAAAAAAATTTTTTTTTATATTATAAGTAGTATTATTATCATCTACTTTATTTTTAACCGTTTGAAAGTAAGACGATATGATACGTTCTGCTATTGAATATTTCAATCTGTTAGTTGAATATTTTGTTATGTAGATGTTTTACTACGTAGACCCTTTGACCAGAAAGCTTGAACTCTTTGCTTGATGTTTTAATATCAGATAATATTCGGAGCCGTTTATTACGTGCACCGAATGTATAGCCAATATAGCCATATATGTCCGCAGTGTCGCATGCACACGACCTTGAGCCGGTAAACAGACGTCACGTGGCGACGAACACCGCCGCCTGTAACATTGTGCCTACCGCGTTTCTTTCCTTGTTTTTATTCCAGCTGTTTATTGATCGAAATTCTAGATTTACATTTCGTGAATTGTCATACTAAAATTAATTATTTAATTTTTATAAACTAACTAAATATATTGTATAGCTTAGAAGATAAAAATGGACAAAATATAGTTGTATGATTTATCGCCTAAGGCGACGGCGTTTTCTGTTCTGCTAAATGAATTAACTATATATATTTCGATGATAATTCATTCAGATGTTGTAGCTTTACATGTTTTATCTGTAAATGTACGTTCTTCACGTTTTCGCATTACACAAATCAAAACAAAATAATACCTAGCTTCTGAATTTCAGAGTACGCGACGAATTATTTCTGCCGCCCGAAAAGAAAATGCGAAAAATATAGAGCCCGCCATGTTTTGCTCATTGAATCTCATCATGAATTCTCTCATAATTGTAATATCAATGTTTATGGTTGCAATTTAATACAGCGCTGGTTTGTTTTATTAAGTTTAGATTTATATATATACCCAAAAAAATGAAAGGTCTATGATAAATAAAACTACTCGCAATTTTTTTTTATAGTTTTTGCATTGTTTTATAGACGACCGCAAAAACCACGGCTAGGTATTTTTCTGGGCGTAAGTTACATTTATAAGAATGTAATATAAAGAGGATAACTTAATAAATAACCATTAACATAGTTAACACCAAACATCGTTTCAAAGATACAGCTGCTCCAAAAGTCGTTAGACCCGGCGGTCCGCTTAGAAATCCTTTCTCACCGGGCATCTTCGGGAACAATCCGGAGACGTAAAAAATGAGCCTTAATAATAGTGGGTCCGCACGTGCGATCATAGCAGCTGCCGTGACAGATGTCGACGGAAGCCCTGCCCTGTCGCGGGCCTCGCCGCGCCCGCGCAGACCCACGCGGTACCTGACTAAGATTATCACCTCAAAAGAGCTATGGCAGATTTTTATTCACTATTCTTGAAAGCGTCTTAAGAACTCACAGCGACCAATGATTATAAAATATTCATAAACTATTTTTGATGATTTTGGCACATTTAAGTAAGGCCAGGTTAAAAAGTAATTAATTAAAAGTAAAAGTAGCTATTTTACTTTTCCGGCATGACAATGTTTTAGTACAAGGTTGCCAGACTAAATAATTATTTTTTGCAATATTAAAATCATGAATGTTTGCTGTAAAATATGAGGTTTAAATTGTTTACGATTATAGCTAATGTAATTTTTGGTTTAGTGTATTTATGTTTATACAGATTTTAAATTATTTCAATGAAATTCAGTATTAAAAACCTTTTTTGGCAGTTAACATGAAAATGGGCTCTGGCTTAGAGACTCTTATCCAGAGCTATCAAAAAAATACAACGTTTGACATTTCGTTTTTATTTTTCATCACTCACACAGATTAGTATATCACTCAGCTCCACAGACTAGTAAGTAACCAAGTTCTCAGCTCCCTTGCGCCAACGCTCGAGTGTGTTCTGTGTGTTTTCGCTGCTTTTCCCCCGTTTTCTTTATAATTTTTAACCCGGACTGCCTAAGGACTCTTGTTTTCGCCACTAATAATACGACTCTGACTGTGATATTGCTTTTGTAACTTGGGTGTGCTTAAGGATTCTGATTTTGGTCTGTTTCTTGGATATAAGGTTCTGAAGCCAAAATGAGTGGTCACGGTGGTAGCCACGGCAGATCCTCTGTAAGCACACGCAATTTGTGTGTTAATTGTAACATATGTATTAATACACTAAATCTGTTGCGTTTTTGTTGTTGTTGCGCAAAATAATATGGTTAATAAAGGCATAACCTATAAAACTTCTATGCAAAATTGCTCAAAAACCTGGACTCCTTAAATTACGATTATATTTTCTTATTAATCAGCAATACATGCTCTTTTAAACAAGGTATATTACATTCATAGACGCTTACTATATTTTTGAATAAAATGATGTATGGGAAGCTGCCATAGCTCTTTATATTAACAAACCTTTTTGGATTTCTTTTTAGAGAATATTTTTATTTTGTGACTCTTAATTAGGATATAAACATAATAAAGAACTTTTTCAAAAAGAATAGATTACCATTTATTGATATACCTACTATATATTTTGCATTTGATTTATGTGTCCATATCTTTATTTTGTAATTACAAGCCTGAGATACAGGTTAATCCTAGTTCAGGTATGTTCACAGTTATATAATACGTGTATACAGACATATAAGTTAAGCTAATAAAATGTAATATTGACTATAGAAGTTATTAAATAAATATTATTATTATTACCATATTGTTACATGTTATAGATCATTAACATAACGTGTAATATGTGATTTTAATAATTTTGTACCGTTTATAATATGGATACAGTATATTGATTTATGGAAAACATTAAAAATTTATATAATATTTTTAGTTTTTAGTTTCAATTACCAATTAAGCAAAAAAATAAATAATGTTATAAAAAAAATTGTTCATTCATCGAATAAATTACATATTCGTACTTTATTCGATACTTCATTCAATATTTCAAATAAATAGCTACAACGTTTTAAGTTATATGGCGATGATTTCATGATTTTTGGCAATCATGCAGTAAGTAGATTTATCACTACAGCCAAGAATCAGCGTAGCTCACTTGAAATTGAGAGTAAAATCGCAACTAAAAATTATACTTATCTGTGTTTTGAAAGGTTATTTGCGCTATTGATTTGATGAACACACGCGAAAATTTTCTTATTAGTTTTACTTTTTGGCTGATGCCCAAGACGCCTGTCACATTGGAGAGTTCAATGTAATACTACGGATAACAACATCTCAAAGCCTTAATGATTCAATCAACTCCATTATTTTAGGAGTGCGTCAAAAATGATTAAGCCGATGTTATCAAGCGTTCGAAAGGCCGGTTTCCTTGGTTGCACTTGGCAAGCGAGCATTCTGGCTAGAACCCAATTTGTGTCAGCTATGCTTGCACTTTATAGGGAGATGTTAGATCATGGTATTCTAATATATTGAGGAGTATTTACGAGAGAAATAAAACAGGAGTTATTTGAATCCATATACTTGCTAAAATTCATATTTATGATATTTGACATAACTAAGATCTGCAAAATATTTTGTACTCATTTTGGTAGGATACATTTGAAAGGGGTGAAACGGGCGGGAATATAATATAAAATGTCATTGGTTAAGTTATACATGTTGAATTAGTTTGTGATCACCTATTAAAATAGGAATGATATAATTCATGTCAGTTTAATGTTCTTCATGTATTTGTTATTTCGACTGGAAGAATTCCTAACAGACCCATATTACAAACAAAGGAAACACATTTCTTTTTCACGTCATCGCAATCGTTTATGTGCGTATTTATTATAATTTGAACGTTTGTTTTGTGAAAAAAGATCTTCTCAACTCTTATCATAAATAGTTTTATCAATATCGATTACTGTATCGTGACAGTGATAACTCGATAAAAATATAATCTACATAATACTTTCTATCTGTTTGGCCTTAGATTTCGAAATAGACTGGTGTAAGAGCAATTTGTTGTTTAATGATTAGAAGTAAATTGGACACTAAAGAGAAACTATTAATCTTGAAGTTATTGCAGATTTTTTGTTAACACTGATCGCCAATGGGAATGAAGCAACGAATTGTATCGACACTATTATAATGCCTTTCAAACATCACGTATTCATTAATCATTATAGCCAATTTGCCGATGCCAGTTGGAATCAACGAAAGCACGACGCTTGTTTCACAAGAAGTGGAGACTGCTTATATAAGTTCAGGCTTGCGTAAACTTCACTTAGGTGCAGACCTCGATCGTAAGCCAGCTAAGTTCACGTATTGGATTGTGCCAAATTACTAATGGCCTGACTACGGCACTTACGGATGCCTTTTTCTAAGCATGTTAGTATAATATCTTATAATAAATAGAATACACTCTAAAGTGAATACGGTTTGGTCCAGGGAGCAAATTCACTACCTATCCAAGCTCAATAATGAAGATAAAATCAATTTAAAAATCAATAGTATTTTTAACAGATTTACTAAGGCAGAGAATAAGGCTTAAGCTGAAGTTAGTATAATATATTTATTTGATCTAACTTATTAGTGAGATCTATTTGTTACTCGTACGGTTTCACTGTCAAGAACAATGAAACATGTTGACATGTGTATAATGAACAAAGCGATTTGTGCTGACCCAAAATATGGAGAGATCGCGCAATGAAAACTCGGATGTTGGGCAAATAACGGACCCGCGAAATGAACAGAGCCGAGCCATTAAAATTATTTATAGAGGTGGTATCATCGTTTGTTAAATCTAACAAGAAGTAGGGTATTTCTCGATTTGATTTTCGCAGCTGTTAACATAAATAATTCTATGAAAAACGAAATCCTTACTAATAATAAATCCCAAAAAATAACTAACTAACCAAAACTATTAAACCGATATAAATTAAATTTGGAACACAAATGAAGTAGAACTTGAGAAAGGACATGGGTTACTTTTTAATGCCAAAAAAGGAGAGTAAGGTCGAAATAGAGGATGAAAGTTTGTACGGAAAGTATCCCATTTTTAAAGTTGCTGCAAGTTTGATATTTATTTATAGGCTTTTTATTAGATATAAATAAATATGACATTCAACGTTTATAAACTTTTTTACCCTATAGGCGCTAAAAATCGGAGCTAAAAGTTTTGTTTGAATAAAGTCAGAAACTATTGATTCGATTTTGACGAAAGTTTGAGACTCGCAATGGAAATTTGGATGACATGAAAATGACATGAGGAAATTTTTACCACAGTAAATGAGAATAGAATCTGAGGATGGTTGAAGATCTGCGTAAGAATGTGATAATTTACCACAGGAAACGAATTTTTTCTCTTGGAAAATATCACTACGGCGGAATGTTAGTTTAATATAAAATGTAAATATAGTCATTGGACGTAAAATCGAAATAGGAAATCGATTTTTCTATAATATTGTAAATATAATTATTCTCATATTTGTTACTTCTAAATATATATTGGATTAGAAAACTAATTACAATTCTTTGTTATTGATAATTAAAAATTGACATAACATGTATACTTATCCACCCACAAATGAGAGCGAAATAGGTACTCAGATCTTGATATAGTTTCTAAAGCAATTTATACACGTAGTCGATGGCCACGGCTAGTCGGAGAGTGTGAAATTTTGCAATAGAACCATATCGCGAGGGCCGCAGGGCCAGAGAAAGTGGGCCTTTCACTCGTTTACGGCGGATTGTACTAATTTAACAATGGGACGCAAATTATTGCCATTGTTAATTCTAAGTCTACTGACTTTTGTTTAAATTTGCAATCAAAGAATAGTTTTTGTACTGATGGGTACGACTCCAAAATGGGATGGTATCGAGCATGCATGTACAAACAATTGTTTAAATAACAATGGTTTCTAGTAAAAGGGGCTATTTATAAGTTTAGCTCTGGCGATTCGAAAAACTTAACATTATATATATATCACGGTTCGTATTAGGTCACAATGCTGGTGAAAATGCATTTTAAAAATTTTAATGAAAATGAAATTTTTAATGAAGCAATATTATAATATTATTATAAGGAGTGTTGGAATACAAATAGGTATTATTAAAAGTACGCGATTTAAAAAACAAAAGATTACAAACAATTATTCAATATTTAGATAATGTTTAATATTTGCGTTTGTCTTATTGTATATTAAGATAATGTTGTTTGTGTGGGGTTTTGTTTTTACAATAAAATATGTTATTGTTAATAAAATAAATATTTTAATTTATATTATCACATAGTGATGAATATTCCATTAGATATACATACGTAACATGCCATATGTTTCTACGTTACTATTATCTATATTCATCAGCATATGAGGGGAGGTATATCTTGTGGTCAATTACAAATTAGAAAGGTATATGTCGTACCTTATAGATTATATTACCTTATAGTTTACATTATAGTCATGAACATCTGATTATGTTACATTACGATTTTTTTACTTTAGCGCAATATGGTAATATAAAAATGGAAACTAGTTAAGTATATTTGTAGATATGAAAATGTCGTAAAAGTTCACATATAATATAATATTTAATATACTATATACATATTAATTGCCCAGAATGGCCAATGGGAAAGAGAGGTCTGCGTGTGATACTCACTGGGATAGCTAGAAACGGTGGCTGCGATGTTAAATTTACTACACACAAGCAATGATGTTATATAGCATAGAGCGAGGGAGATACTCTGCCACGACTTTAAAAATAACTGTTTATAATTATTAATAAAAATTTTGTTTTAGTATAAATTTCTAAATGTACCTATAGTTTTAATAGCGGTTATATTTAATTATAATATTTTTCTGAGCTATCGAACCACTTCGATAAAATTTTCAAATGCTACCACCACCTGGATATGTGATCTACCTAAAAAAAGAATCATCAAAATTAATTCATAATTAGACAAATAATCGCGTAAGAAAAACCAAAACAGTCGAATAGACAGCCCATTTCTCAATCTCTAGAACATAAATAAATTATTAAAAGCCGCCAAACAAGCTGCGTAGTTCAAATACAAACTAACACAAAAACAGAAGAATCCCAACTAATATTATAAATGCGAAAGTAACTCTGTCTGTCTGTCTGTTACGCTTTCCCGCTTAAACCTCGCAACCGATTATGATGAAATTTGGTACAGACAATCTTTAGACCCTGAGACAGAACATAGGCTACTTTTTATTTCGGAAAAAAGGGATGAAGGGGTTGAAATAGAGGTTGTAAGTTTTTATGGGATTTCTTAATTTTAAAAGATAAAACCATGAAATTTTATATTTGAGCACTTGCTAAGAAATCATTAAACATTTGTTTTAGCATTTTTGAAATTCGACCAGCTAGGGGGTGAAATAAGGGTTGAAAGTTAGTATGCAAGTTCGTTAAATATCACGTCATAAGAAACAAAAAATCGTTTGTTCTAGCATTTTGAAATTTTTACCAGTGTCGGGGTGAAATAGGGGTTGAATTGAAGACCAGGATTGACAAAAACTAATTTCACGCAGGCGAAGCTAGTTATAGATATAATGATTGCCCAAACTCACGTACCTACTCGTTCATTAAAATTATATTATAATTTAGGACTGTTCATTGTATAGTAAACAAAATGGTTATTCTGTTTACATTAAAAGCATTGGAGCAAATACAGCTCTTACATCTCACCTGAGTTTGTTTATGTTGGTTGTTCAATCAATTGAATGTTGTTTGATATTAAGATGGTGAGAATTAATTCAGTTTTATTATTGTTTATCATAACATAGCATCAAGGGCTATAAAAGTTAACTATAAACAAATTTAATTAACGGAACGAATATAATTTTTAGAGAGTAGACTATTAGTGGATAATGAATCTATTATCCGTCCATTGTGTAGCCTGTTTGACCCCTTTGTCTATGTAGAGCACACTGCCACAGCCTCGATGGTATAATTGATAGCATTGACACAGCAGCTTACAGGGAATATCTGCGGAGGCGGGAGAAGCCAGTGCATGTGAGATCTTCATTAAATTTCAAAGCGCTTTAGGGTTTACTAATATCCCGCTGTTTGGATTGATACTTGGACAAGCATACTTATACATATGAATATATTGCTGACGCCAATGTCTAAGTGGAGATCAAGATGTATCAACGTTGACAAGCATCCGAAATGCGTCTTTAATAAGACTGTTAATGTGGGCAAATGTTCAAAGTTATAAACTTCTGTTTAATCAATTAATTGAATGTTAACCAAACCAACGACTATTCTAATGAATAGAGGCGTTGTTTACGTTCCATGAAATTGGTAATGCGACACCCTTAAGCTATCTATGTTTACGTTACGCCGCCGGACGAACTGCGTATTTGACAACTCGATGGCCATCATAATGTCCGAAGCCGGCCGGCGACTGTCAGTAGCAGTATGTAGATTAGATAGCTTCAGCGACCTCGGTAACTGAACAGAACCCGTTTTGCACAATACCACAATTTCTTTTCGCGATCTGATCGTCACCGCCAGACACCACACCGGCATACGTGAGACACCAGTGACATTTATTTACATGCATCCGAAGTTCTGTAACTCCTCGATCCACTCACTTAATTCACTTTGGCACAACACAGCACTTCACGAAGGCTGGAATAAAATCGCGAACGGAAGCGTGTTCAGTTCAGATAATGCGTCGTGTTTACAGTTGGCGCGGCGTTGTATCCGAGCAGGTTACACAACCGCTCATCGACGTGGTTGACAGTGGACTGACGAAAGAAAGCTGCGTCGTAGCGAAGGGGCGTCGCGGGGCGGCGGCACGGCAGGCGCGGGACGCGGCGCACCTGCGGCGGACGGAGCGCCTCCGGCGACTCCGAAGCTTCCCGCTGCTACGCAATAAACGCTCGATAAACTTTCTCATTAGGCGCGCCTAACCGTGTGACCATAAGCTCGTTTCTGCGTGCACATTAAATGAAATGCAATACGACAACACTCGTGTAGGTAGGCAATTCACGCTTTTGCACTTTGTAAACTTTCGCCGCTTGAAAAGCTTACGCTGCGCCTGCGCCGATGTTACAGATGCTACACTCGTGAGGGAAAATCTGTTTTATAATGATTTTGCGATACAGAGATCAGAGAAATCTCATTGTTTTACGAATTTTTTGCACATGTTAATAAATAAGAAAAATCTTAATTTATTTTAATGCTTTATGTGTTAGTCATTATTTAATTAAGGAAAATTATGAGAGTATTCTTTTATATTATAATATGTATAATGATACTTCAAACATATTTTGTTATAAAAATAAAAACACACATTGAATTTGAATACTATGTTATGGAGTATTCAAACTTTAACTAGGTTATTTAATTTCATTTTCAAAATATTTAAATAAAAAATCAAAAATCAAATCAAAATAATATTTATTCAACATAGACCTTTACAGGCACTTATTGACGTCAACAAACAAAACAAAAAAAGCTTAAGTAATAAAAAAAAACAAAAACCTTGTCCGTACGTACGAATAAGGAAAAAAAAAAAGAAAAAAAAGAAAAAATATATTGACTCGACACCTGTTCGGAAATTGGGAGAGCCTTCTCGAGAAGAACAGGCAAGAAACTCTGAAGGTCTATTTTTTATCTCCTCTTTTCAATGTTAATAATTATAATAATATAATATAAAAGTACAACATAGTATAAGATACAATCATACCTAATACGATTACAGTCGTATGTATGTTTACATACACATATAAAATAATACAATATTATAAATAATGTTACCAAACATGGCTCTATGAATAGTGTCCCTATTCCCAAATAGTGTGATCATTAAGATAGTCACTTACTTTATAATAACCTTTATTCATGAGTGTCTTTTTGATATGGTTTTTAAATTTATATAAAGGCAAATCAATGACACCTTGCGGAAGTTTGTTAAACATAGATATACATTTCCCCAAGAACGAACAGCTAGTTTTATGGAGTCTGAACATTGGAACGGCAAGTTTATTTTTATTTCTAGTATTCACATTATGTAGATCACTGTTTTTATTGAATTTATTATAGTTACTATATACAAAAACTAAATTATCATATATATATTGACTAGCTAAAGTTAAAATATTAATTTCTTTGAACAATTCTTTTAGGGATTCTCTAGCCCGTAAACAGTATATAGCACGAATCGCTCTTTTTTGTAAAAGGAAAATACTTTCAATGTTAGCCGCTGATCCCCATAGCAGCAGTCCATAGGACATAACACTATGAAAGTAGCTGAAATAAACAATTCTTGCCGTTTCAACATTAGTTAAAAGTCTAATCTTTTTTACTGCGTACGCCGAAGTACGTATTAATAACCTATGTTATGTAGAATTTCATACTTTAAGTTTACACATACACAATGCGCACTTCTTTTATGCGTTCTATTGTAAATCAGCATAAAGCGGTGATCACCATCCTATTAAGCTTGCATTATTTTGTTTGACTTTCAGGCAGTTTCAGTTGCGAACAAAAGCTCATCGTGGCGAGCTTGTTCAGTTTTGGCTTACGAGCGTGGGGTCAGATTATTCCGATATTTTGTTTTCTGTGCCGAGCGCTAAATAGGATTGTTCACGGTCCACTTTTTCTGAACACTTTGCTGTTTATATTTAACTTCAGCGAAACTGTTCTGTGGACTGTGTCGTTACTTCGCCGCTTAAAAGTTCACTGTCAGGAAAGCTCGATTGTCGTCCGTCGAGGTTTCTAGTTTAATCAAATTAGTTCCTTACAAGTTGATACACTTTTGTTACTTCGTTTCAATTATAATAGTTTACAGAGGTGGTAATAACCGACAACAGTTCATACTCGTAACTATCTTTTACTTTTTATAGAAAGTAAAGGTTTATATAGATATACAGGCTATTCCAGAATAAAGAAAAAGATAGAAGTAAACTTTAATCAATTAGACCAAAAATAATATAAACAATGGTATATGTTTTATATTACTAGTGTATAATAAATAATCTGTAACAACTGTTTATCGTCATCATTATTGCAGCCGAGAGACCTGCCTACTGCTGAGCATCCGTTGCCCCCTAAGGATATAAACACTGCTTGGACCTGCGCTAGTTAAATAAATAAAAAAAACGAATAAATGAGCTTGTGAAGCAGTTCCGTTTCCACAAGTAACAAACAGTAGTGAAAATTCTGTAGAATCGTCTAAATTAATTGGCGTTTGTGACTTTTTATAACTAACTAGTGACCCAGCCTGGCTTTGCACGGCTGATATATGTGTTTCTCTACAATAATATGTATGTATCAAGCATATACAATTTCCTGTTTAATCACCCCGTCATACTTACTTAATAGTTTCTTTTATATTATTACTGAATAGTTTTAACGATATAAGTGAATAGAGAATAGAAGTGACTTCATTTTAATTTTAAGCCTACTATTACTGTAATATCATAAGTTAAATATTTCAATTAAATTTCTGTGCATTGATGTCGAAAAATCGACTTCAATAAATATAAAGAAAATAACAAACTATAGTATTTATATAAATTTGTTTAGAGTCGGCGTCAAGTTAATTTATTAGGAGTTTTGCTGCATTGTCCAAACATCGAACTTTTTATTATTTGGCATCGAGTAGTAGATAAAAATTTCATGACTATTTTGTATTATCTTCCTTGTTATGTTTAGTTTAAGTGAATGTTCTTTTAATTAATTTGAAGTTTGATACCAACATAAGATAGTAGATAATTACACTCGACTCTCGATTGCAAAGGGATCCCCATATTGAGACCTTGGCAAGCAGACTTAGTTCTGCTTCATTTTCTATATATAAAGTACGACAACTGACTAACGTTGAAACGGCAAGATTAGTCTATTTCAGTTATTTTCATAGTATCATGATTATGGCATACTATTGTGGGGATCTGCGGCGAATATTGAAAGTATTTTCATGATGCAAAAAAGAGCAATTCGCGCTATCTATAATATAAAACAAAGTGAATCACTCAGAGATTTATTTAAGGAAATAAATATAATGACATTAGCGTGTCAATATATTTATGAAAATTTTATATATGTTTATAAGAACTACGATACATTTAATACAAATTTTCAAATTCATCATTTAAATACGAGAAATAAAAATAATCTTGCCATTCCAACATACAGGCAACATACAGTGTGTTTGAAACACTTCCAGAAAAGATTAATGCTTTACCGTTTCATAAATTTAAAGCACATATTAAAAATAATCTAATGAAAAAAGGGTATTACAAGGTCAATGATTTCTTGAATGAAAACAATGCTTGGATGTAATTTTTACGATATTTAATTTTCTGAATACTTAAATATGCTTGGATGTAAATTTTGCGATATATAATTTTAATGATTCTTTAATAAATGATATTTTTGTTTTGTACCGGACAAAAACATATCAGATTTGTTTAATGCGATATGACTCTTGTGACAGAAATATATATTTGTTAGTTGTTTTAATTTGTATCGGAGTTTGGTTCAGACTTTGTATCTGAAGCCGGCTTCCAACTGACGACTCTGTAATGATACAGGGAGAAAAAAAAATTGCCCTTGCTTGTTTTCTTGCTGGTTCTTTCCAGTACAAGGTCTCCCGCCGTAGACTTGCGAACCAATGGCGTAGCATCTTTGACATTCAAAAGTGATTGTAAAATCCTATTTGAAGAATAAATTTTTGATTTTGATATTTGATTCCTTAAATACTAGGTGGTATGAATATTTTGTTAAGAAAATCTATGTGAGAATATTTACAGATTTTCTAATAAATAACATGCTAATATAATCATTCATACAGTAAAACCATAAACTAAAACATACTTTAAATGTGAATAGATAGATCAACCTTTGCTTGAAATTTACATAGTTTAAGGCGAAAAAAGGTAATTTTGTGCGTACCACGAAAGGTGGAAGCAACTTATAGAAGAGCTCAAGACAAGACCGGGCTTACGTGGTTAATCGAAAGGAATCTGTTCTTATAATTATTTATTTTCATGGGCGCAATTAAACGTAGAAAATCTGTGCGTCTTATCCTCGTGAGTGGGTCTTACCTTAGAAATTAGTGTAGGTTTAAATTTTGACTATTCCATCTTTAAGTAAAGGTGTAATTATTGAGAACTCCTATAGTCAGTGTCATCGATGTACACGACAATACCGAGTAGCAATAAATGTATCCCAAATAATTCTTTTATTTATATTTCTTATAGATAATCTACATAATAGCTCAAATACGTCTCCACCGAAGGACTAGACTGCCCTTGTCCGGTGCGGGCGATATGTTGCTTAATACAGTAATAAATAAAATACAACAATAATAAAGCGTCATAACAAAATTAAATACATATTTATTCATTACTAGCTGACCCGGCGAACTTCGTACCGTCTTAGCGTAGCTTTGATGCACTACTTTATTTTGTATAGTTGAAACGATGCTCTTTTAATATAGTCTATGGCTGTGAATGACGTTGACATTCGTATAAAAAAAAATTGACATTCGTAACGTTTTTAAAATATGCAAAATTAAATGTATACTTTTCAATATTTCTGAGAGATTTTCTTAATATTTTTTCCGTAAGAACCATCCTTGGACTTCCACAAACATTTAAAAAAAAGAATTATCGAAATCGGTTCAGCCGTTCACACGTGATGCCGTGACAACGCGAAACGGGTTTAATTTTTATATATATAGATAGGAACATATTTACGTCAACTATTATCATTTGCTGTACTGTCATTCTATTTATTTTTTACTCAATCTATCTTACCATTATTCTTAAACTCTCTCTAACACAGTAACTTCTCACCTTATCCATTTGCGTCGTCCTATTCATCCATTATTCGTTTTAACATTCGCAGTTCTGCTGAGTGTAGACAAACCTCGTCACCTTTGCGGCTCAATATATCGATCCGTATAATACAGGATTATAACGCTCTACCTTTTAGGTTTACGGTTGTAAATAGTTCACGGGAACTGTCTTCACTTCAATCAGCCCAAACTAATCCGTCTTTTGACGTCTCTGTCTACATTAGCATTATATTCCAGAAATGAATCTTAATTCGAATCAGGGCAAATACGAATTATGTTATTTATTTTAATTTTATTGGCGTCACAGCACTGGAGAGACCGCGAAATTCACAAATACATTTGGTTTTGCTTATACTGATTTTTAGCCTATGTCTCTCTACAGAATACGCCTGCTTATCTAGTTTGATCCAACACCATTTTCATCCATATCTACAGCCGTAGAAAAAAATAGTATGGATTATATCCTTAGAAATTAAAGGAGTGAAATAATATAGATGGAAGGTAATGCTGATATTCAACAGAAAGAGAAGGAATATAGTGGATACTATTTCAGACACGTGGCTGTAACACGTGCACCACTGAACCAGCACGTGCCTGCATTAGCACACCGAGAAAAACGGCACTACGTAAAAATTAAACGTAACTTTACATTACAAAGGAAAAGCATCAGTACGTTTTACTTATATTATTTACATTAATTATTTTGTTTTTTATTCCTAAAAAATCTGAACTTAGTCATTTTACATACATTTTCAAATCAGTACTTACTGTAGATCAATATAGAGAAAAAATAATTGGGAGAACAACATTGCAGCTCATAATGAGTCTCAGCGAGGTGCATGAGCCTACCTGAACTAAGTTAGGTTGATTAAGCCGTAGTCAACCACATTGGTCTTTAAGTCTGTGCGCCAGGCGGATGCACGTTGCCCCATGATGTTTTAATCGGTCCCGGGCTACCGACAATACCACAGTCTGCTGTAATTTTAATGATTGCACAGAACTGTCTTCTTATTGAAGATTGAAATAGGCAGAGAATGTTGACGGTGCTTTAAAATCAAATAAGTTATAATCTTGTCTCAGAATTGCGACAAATACTGTATTTATATTGTTGTATTTAGTATCGAACACTTTGTGGATAATAAACAAATATCATATTTCATGCTCGATTCATTGCCTATACGCACATGCAGAGATTCATCTATACTAATATTCTATACTAATATTATAAAGAGGAAAGATTTGTTTGCTTGTAATGAATAGGCTCCGAAACTCACCTTTGGAAAGCTACATTATCCCCGAGTAACATAGGGTACTTTTTATCCCGGAAAAATCGACAGATCCCACGGGATGCGCAATAAAGGCTTCGCTCAAAAACTACTGCACAGATTTTCATGCGATTCATCAATAGATAGAGTGATTCTTGAGCAAGGTTTTGCGGTATTTTTTATCTCGGAAAAACGGATAGTCCCACGGGAAGCGCGATAAAACCTTCGCGCCATAAACCGACTTCCGCACATATGTAGCCGTGGGCAAAAGCTATGACCCCTAACCCTTTATAGACCCAATCCTGAAATCCACGCAGGCGAAGCCGCGGGCAGAAAGCTAGTAGCTTATACGATAGTTGATTTTAATGTAAAGATATTGACATGTAACTGAAACTATAAACGCTTCAAAAAACCACGCGAATATCTTGGATATACGGCAGTATCAACTTATTAGGATCACGTCTTCTTATGAAATCCACAACAAGATGTTTAAGTACGCTTGAAATCTCCAGTAGTTATTGGCCTCATTTGAAGCAAACTTTGTTATGTGAAGTCGTGACGATGTTGCGATTTGCGAGTATGTGATTGGTGAACGTAACACGTTTGAAATTGCCGTGTTATCAAGTTGCTAGATTCTTATTTGATACATTACATATAAAACTTTCAAAGCACTTGTCAGATTCATATTGTCTAACATAATCACTCGTGTATCAAAGTGAGACAACAGTAATAATGTTACGGAAGCATTGTAATTACAATAAAGCGTAAAAGGAATAATTTATTTGTAATTACACTCCATTTCAGCACGGAAAATAAATTAAGTTAATGGAAATAGAAAAAAGATAGAAGGGTAGTAGGAAAGTCGCAATCGTTTGTTTTTCTTTTGTAAATAACCTACAACACATTTAAATGCACTTAAAAACTAAAAATTATTCCAGCATTGAACCTACTGATGTCAATCTACTATCAAAAATATACGGGATTATAAAAAATATTCAATTCACACGAAGTCATATACAGATATTGGTAATATGCACCGCCATTAATATTATAACAATAAAAAAAATACTATTTAAATATTATATATCATAATAAAAAGACAACTAATCTGCGCGTAATACTTTATTAATAGCAAAGTATTTAATGCTAATAGAGTCGAAAGTTTGTTTTAATTGCTGAGTGTGGTAATTATCAGTTCCGCCCAACAGTCGATTATAAGGCAATCTACCTTAATTTGATATTATGTGGCAATCGTAAGACTTAACATAATAATTTACTATGCCTATCAGTTATAGATTGAGTTGGCACGATATGCTACAATTATTTAGTAGAAACTATATAATAGAAAACTGTTAAGTTTTCTTGAGGTTCATTTCGATATTATTTTATAAATATTGTAATATCGAAATGAACCTCAAGAAAACTTAACAGTTAAGATTTAATTTTGTCACAGTTTTAGAAAACAATAATAAGTAAGTAAGATATTTTCTTCCGATTATCCATTTAGTTATAAATATTGAATTGTCATTGACACTTGTATTTATCACATCATTTGCTTCTTGCATTCATTTTTTATAACATAATAATTATGTATAAATAACACATGTTTGTCGAAATATCTAAATTGATATGACAAAAATGCTGAGATGAAGTAAGATAGAAATGAATGGAAGTAGAATACGTGTTGTACTGACCTCACATAAGGTGCATGATGTTAATTTAAAGAGCAAATTTAAGTCGATTGTAATATTTATTTTTATTAGATGACCCGTGCCCACTTCGTTGGGCATAATCCCCGAAGCGAGCACGAGCGCGAACCGAATTAAAACCAAAGCCATTGCGCGCCGTCCGTCCGCTGCCCGTTTTTTCTCCGATTCATTTTGCAAAACGGACTACCACGTAAAATCCTTTTTATTTTTCGTTTTTTTTAAATAACATATGACACTCAGCAATCATGTGGCTTTCTATTGGTGAAAGAATTTTTAAAATCGGGTCAGTAGATCCCGAGATTACCCCTTACAATTTAACAAATATACAAACACAAATTTTACTTCTTTATAATATTAGTATAGATATAATTAAAATATTAGTCGATATTTGTTTGGAAACAAAGAAAGATCTAAACAATGATCACATTATCTGACTGTACAATAAAGTAAAAATTCACCCTAAATCATCATAATCATTTCAGCCGTCAGACGTCCATTGTTAGACAAAGGCATATGTGGCTTTATTGAAACATTGATTGAGAATAACTAGATAAAAAGTACTTTGTGAATTTTATTGGATATAATGATTTATAATCTATTAAAGATTAATACTAATGGTAAAAGCCATAATATTAAAATGCTATAAAAGTATTCTACTTCCTATCTAAGTTTTTCATTAAGCTGTATTCATAATGCTGAAATGTACAACAAAAGAGAAGAAAGAGCGAGATCACACAGTATGTGCAGTATGAAAGAAACTTCTCGTGATCCAGACCCGTAATCTATGCAACTCGATTAGCGAGCGGGTACGGCGAACAAGGTTGGAGAATAATAAAATAGGTCAATTCGTTGGCATCCAATACAATCATGTTATTTCCTTTAGAGTCAGCGAGACGAGGTATGCGAAACACTCCACAATACTATTTTATAGATATAAAATAAATTTCTTAACCTAAATAACTTTGTTTTAATATTATATCACCAGCTTTTATTATATTGATTTGTGGTAATGAGTGATATATTTGCGTTAGGAATACGATTTTCTTGTACAGTTTTGGTTTTATTTTGAACAAATATGAGATCTCTGTTTTATATATTGGTGACTCAGTGATTTGGGTATTATACTTATAATCAAGAACATGAACTAAGAGTTTAATTGAAATAAATAAAAAAAACACTATACTAATTCAATCGTGTCAATGGGGACGTATTTGACATGAGCAACATTCATATTCGGTTTTTTACGTAAATAATTTGTGTGGAGACTTTAAGAGTCTTGCTTTTTGCATACTAATATTTTCCTTACATATTTAATAATTAAGAAAGCTATTGGAATTATTTCCAACACATGTCAATAGCATTAAATTATAATTTAAATTTGAAGCCAGGAAATAATATTCAGAAAATTTCAGCCAATAAGTTGCCAATAAGTTAGGTTATGTAAGTTGGATGTTTTAAGAAATGTTGTTAAGTTGAAACCATGTCGGCGGCGTTTGAACATTAAAACTTTAGATATTAGTTAGATCTTTGGTATTGCTCTTTCATACAGCTATTTTTAATTCACGAGTTCGGGAAAGATTTTTCAAAGTTTCGTTACTTTGATCGGACCAACAAAGAATAAGTTTTGACTTCAGGATTTTTTAAACAAATGAGTCTCTTCATAATTAGAATGTTTTCAATAGACAGTGGTTTGGTTGCCCATCGAATTGAATTTATATTATTTTGCACATTTTTATTATTATTAATAGCTTAAATTTTGATATCAATATAAAAAATAGTATTAGTAGTTACTATTATCTTCAAAATTTTTGATCAACAGGGGAAAATAGTTAAATGTATTAATATGATAGTTAAATGTACTTTTAAAGACAATAGTTAGATTTTTCTAAATTAACAATTTAATTCAGGTAAATCTAATGTGATATACATATCGAATTATTACTTTAGGTAACATTTATAATAACTGCTATAAGTTATACATACACATAATACATACATAATATTGACTTCCATAATTACAATTTTTTTATAGTTTATAACGTACATGTAGTGTCAAAAATCGAGAAGGACATGTTTAGATGGTTTAGACATGTAGAAAGAATGGACAAAAGACACCTGAGGAAAGAAATTTACAAGGCAAATATAAATGGGTTATTTGGTAGAGGATAACCTAGATAAATATGCCTGGACCAAATAGGTCGCTATACCAAATAGGACTGAAGGTGAGTCAGGTCGAGCGTGCACCAAAGTATTAATGAAAGCCGAGGAAGCTAGGGAATACATTTGGATCGCAGCAAGTGGAAAACTGTGATCTCTGCCTAACCCCATAGGAAAGAGACATATGTATATGTATGTATATTCACAACGTTACCATAAGAATTTGTTTATAAAATGCTAGTAATATTTCATTTCTTGCAGGAATAAAACAGCATAAATTTCATGTCTCTCAGGCAAATGATATTGGACCAATCTAATCTATAATCATCATTTCATCTAAGAGACGTCCACTGCTGGTAATTCTTCACCAAGCATTTCTGGTCTTGATCCAGCGCATTTCTGTGATCTTCACCAAACAATAGGACTAATTTGTGGTGGGCCTGTCAGCTCTGCCTTCCCTAACATAAGATTGTAACTCGTGGACTTTTTCGCCCCGATGGCTGTTACTCCTAAGTGCACTTTTAATTCTATCTGGTGGAGAAACTCCGAGCATAGACTTCTCCAGTGAGCCGGTCTATAAGGTCCGTTGATGACTTTGAGCCGTTTTGTAAGGTCCATTACAGACAGTCATGTTGCAAAGTAGTGGCGGCGCAAGACCTAAACTTAATGTGAGCATGGTACATTTTGCGAGGCCCTCTGTTGGTGCAAGAAGGGAATATAAAATAAGATTTTTCATACTATTTCAAATATATTTTCGGCTGTGAGGCGAGAGGCCTTTTGCACCGCCGCCTCTGTTGCACAGCATACCACTGGCAACAAGTAAGAATCAAAGACTTTCTTCTTAAGGCACTGTGGTAGATGTGCCAAGATAACGCCGCGTAACTTCCGGAAAGCAGCCTGATTTCGTTGGTAGCGTCGAATGGCCTCTTTTTAAAAATTGCATATATCTGGTTGGACTATTTGTTTTAAGTTAATGTTTTAATTTTCTGTGTAGTTTCTATTTAATAAATTTAGAGTTATTCACGCGAATTATGCAACGCGGTAGTTTAAAATGTAATCTAGCGTAGGGTAGGATCGAGCCTCCGCGTTACTGCGACCATACCATTAAATATAACGTATGTTGCAATATACTTTTATCCACCGATTTATTATATACTGTACCTATAGTTTCGCCATTTGATGCTCGGGCTCTATACCGACTTTTAATTAATTTTTGAACGCTGTTACTTGCAGTAAAAAAAAGAAAGTAAAATCCCTTTACGATACGACGATATTGTTTACTGTAGTCTAGGCATACGTCTTCCATTTGGGAGGTACGGGGTGTGACTCTGCCACGAGTCGATGTATTTTCCGTTATTTTAATTTAGAAATGGCACGTTCATCTAACGTTACTCCACACGGTAAAGAAAAACATTATTCAACAGCCTGCATACACCACAGACGAAACTCACTGGTGAATATTTTCATATCATATTAACTTTAAACTATTGTACATGTTTCTACGAATACTATAAAACCAATTTTAACCAATATGGACCAATGTTCATATTGGTTAAAATTGGTTTTCACCAATATGGATCAATATCCAATCTCAACGCAGCCAATATATTTAGTGAATTGAAGAGTGTATCATCAAACAATACTTTTTAATTATTACTGCTCAGTGGTTCGATGAAATATATTTGTTTTTATCGGACATTGAGATTTAATTTACTATTTTATGGTGTATATTTTTGTGGTTCAGGTATCCAATAGCAATTTCGATTTTTAATATTTTAAATAGCCTTTTCTTTTCTCATGTTCTTGATAGAGCTCATTGATTTGATGTTTGGTCATTACATACACATACATATTTTTACTTTATGATCTACAACTTACTGTATCTAAAAAAATTGCAATAATTATGAATAATCTTTCCTAAATATCATTTCGTTAAAATTAGAATTTTGTCTGTTACTTTTGTATTGCAAATTTAATGAAATTAGAAATACTATTATTAAATACGTAACCTTCCTAGCAATTGTTCTTCAGTTTTATAAAAATGTTTAAAGTTTTAAAAATAGCGTGTAGATAAAATTGCTGTTACTGCGATAACTGAAACAAGAAATTTCTCATCGATAATTCGCGATGAATTTATCGTTTGGAATTCATCACTTATGAACATTTCAACTGAGAGACGCCCACTGTTTTACATGGGTTTCTCTCCACACCTATTGGTTCTGCCCGCTACAGCCTTTCAGCGATCATCAAATCCACCTTGTGGGAGGCCTATCATCACGAAGTTTCCTAGCACGTGCCTATCATTAGAGAATCTTTCTCTCGTATTAAAGATGACATATATATTTTGTTTTGATTACTAATAAATATGATTATTAAAAGAAATGGAGTAACTATGTATGTAAACGTTTAATATTTTTATCTCTAGATAGCGTAAGCTTGTCGATAATGATGATGTTTGATTAAGGCCTAATCGCCTTCAATGCAGGCTAAACAGCATGCTGTCCTAGTCGCCGAAATAGACAAGATCTCTTGTTGCTGATTATTATTAAGTTATGGTCGGTAGCGGACGGGCTGGGAGGTAGTTAAGCCTTGTAAAAGCAAAGTAGGTACGTGTATCAAAACTGCTCAAGCGAAAAATCAGTGTAATTTTTTATTATTTATGTTTTTCAAATGATCGTTATATATAAGATATATAAAACTCTCAGACCCGCCAAACCAAATTTCGGCTAAACTAAACAGGCTACTCGAGGCGGCTTCTGCGTTGCCGAACTCCACAAGCACGTAAGTAGCAATCACACACCAACACCTGTGTAGTTAGTTTAACTTGATGATTAAGTGCATAAGCGCACATGTTATACTATTCGGACCACTCTGGTAACCGAACTCACATCAGAGCGCACGCACTCTCCCGAGGCTGCGCTATGCACCGCCAGGCCTTCAGCCCGACCAAAGGCTGTAGGTAGTGTTTAGTTGGTAGGCTGGCCTTCTGCTAGAGTCCAACATAACCATCCGCCGTAGACCGGTTTCGGGTGGTATCCGGTGCAAGGTCGTCCGACCACCAGGGGGTTGTCATAGCGACCATTGTGGTGGCGCGCCCCCTATGAGGATTCACTACCATACCCCATGGGAAAAAAAATATATATATAAATAAAAATCAAGTGGACATTCGATAAACTTACCTGCTATTCTATTCAATAAAATTTTGACTTCTTGAAATTTGATAACTTTAGTATGAGTTTATTACGTTGATAATAGTTTCTTTTAAATATACAACAAAATTTGTAGAATTTTATGCATTGGTCATGGAATTTGTAATGGTGTGTAATGTGTAATTGGTAATGGTCCAAACATTCCTGCTTTATACACACTTTATCTAAATAGCTAATAGCTTTGTAATTAATAGATTTCACTAAACCGTGCCCATTAAAGTTGTAATTACTTTAATTAAAATTAATATACCTTCTTATGATTACATGACAGCAAGTAGAGCCCTAAATATCAACAAGGCCTACCACAAAACACATTAACAAAGAACCAGGCGCTTTACGGAAGACTGCCGTTATAATCTCTGTGATGCAGGCCACTAGTAGCCGTCTCGTTCATTCATTAGGGCTTATAACGTGACAGTAAAGGACGACCATCCTTTTCCTTGATCGATCGATGCAAAAAGGTTTAGTGACGGCGACAGGATGCTCGCGCGCAGCTGGTTGGAACTTTTGTGTTTTTATCCTTTTATTTTTTTCTTCTTTCCACAGACAAAAAGGTTCGTTTCGCGCAGTTTAGCTCAGAACAACCCGAGCTGTTTCCGTAATGGGAACGGAAAATGTTAATGAAGCATACGTCTCAGTAGAATGCGCGTTGAATTATATGCCTCTTCCTTAGTGGGTCCGTAATTTGAGGGACCGATTGTTTCGGTTAATTACTACTCATTCGGATTTTTTTAAGGAAATATTATTATGCTTTACTGAAATTCTAACCTACTTATAAAAAGATATAAAGGAATATGTTTATTTATTATATTTATAAATAAATTAAATCCATAAGTCAATTATAATATTGTATTTATAATGTTGCTAAGGATAACAAATTACATATCAAAAGATACCAATCATCATTATAAGACTACCATAAACAGAATAAGATCATATTAGATCGAAAGGTTAAGTAAGAGAGTATATGTATGTTATTATTGTATATTGATTAAGATTAAGTCCCTATCTCAATTTGTTATAGATGTATTATTTGTGACGAAACTTGTCTTCCAGAAACATACAAAGAAGTGTGTAAATCTAAGTCATAGTAAAACGAAGAAAATTTATTTAGTTAAATCATCGCTTATCACATAACACCGCGTAAAGCAGTAAAATAAATTATACTCTGGAGTGAAAAAACTAAGTTTTTATTTATGTTATTAATCGTGTTACTGTGTAATTATTTACAGGTGCTCTGCATAGTAATATTCAATAGAAACTTAATTACGAAATCTTAAAGTAAATACTATATATTTTTATTCGAGTTGTGTTGTTTGTTAAGCGACGTAATTTGAAATAAATTATTAATTTATATTAATTGTTTGTAACAGCATTATCATCTGCGGCCGATTTGCGTTTGATAGATACAGACAAATAGTGCAAAATGTTTATCAGCTTCAATACTTAGTCTTGTGTAGCTGTGTTTGCTAAGTTCCCGTATCGTGATTACCGAAATGGGATATGAAATAGTTATTCACCACCGTGAACTGTCAAAATACAAAGGATAAATCTCAAGATGGTTGTTATATAGGACGATAAATGTTTTATCATATCTTGTTTATTGCTCATGGTATGTGGGTCGGCCCATGTCAATACACTCGGTGAATGGTGCTCTACTAAGGTCCTTTGCTTCGGTATCTTCGTCTTAGCTATTCTTTCCGCAAAACAGTACTGTTCGCATTATAATAAGGTTTGAAATGGTGATATGCCAGTGAATTTACTGGGTGCCGTGATATCCCATCTTATGTCGCAAATTATCAGCGTATGCTATATTTTTTGTGGGACAACTTGCATAGGCACACCTGATTTACAGGTAATAGAATCCATTTGTCGTTATGGATTCGGATACACATATGCACATCAAGCGACCATTATTTAAAGCGACATAAGACTAGTCCAAATGCCAAACAGTACGGCTTCACTGTACTCGTACATATGAAAATCATAAATTAGTACAAGGCAGCTTTGAAACCGGACCTTCCGATTAGGTGGTTAGTGTCTAGATCACAGCGCCATTCACGCGCATAAATTAAGGAGATTGCGTAGCAAGTGAATGTATTTAATAATTGGCAAGCAAACATTATTAATATGTAATTTGATTTATTTACATTATTATTGTCTAGCCATACCTACATACATAGCATAACCATTATTTTGCAAATTCTAAAACTGGATAGCAATTACTTATTCATAAAGATTACCCAAAAACTGGTTTATGTAGGCGAAGGATTCGTACAAGGGCAACATTTTGATCTCTGACATTTAATATTATCAAGAGAACGGAAATTATTTCCTGTTCACGGAAATGCCGATAAATGACTTACTAAAGCTAATACTTATATACCGGTAAATCTTCTAATTACAGAGACAACGTATTTATTTATTATCAATCATATCAACTTACTATACCCTAATTTATGTGACAAACAGACTGTTAAATTGGAGTTATTTGTTTTTTGATAAATAATCCACTATTGTGACCCTTAGTTAAAGCGAACCGCTGCAGCCCTATTCATTTAACATTGCGCCTTCTGATATTAGCTTTATCTGACAATGTCAACACACTTGGCTGATAATAGAGCGGTGAAGGTCAGTGGCAACGACGCTCTATCTTAGTGGGCTAGTGAGCAGATTGGCAGGCCCGACTGGAGTAGACAAGTTATCTTATCAGTTGATATTGTTACATGGTCTTTAACTAATACAGCGCCCGACCAAAAGATTTGGTGAAAGAAGTTGATATGCTATAAAGTGACTTGAAACCTATTTTAACGTATGATTTTTTATGTCTAATAGTACTCGTCGAAAAAATAAGTTTCTGAAAAGGCCAATTTCAGTACTTCAGGTATCTATTACTATATTGGAACACAATTTTTGTTATATTTTATAAAAAAATATCCAATTGTAGGATATATTGTGAATGAATTAATTACGTAGTAGGGAATTAAAACTATCTATAGGAATTGCATTCAAATAGATATGTATAATATGTCTATTGTAGAGAATTAATAATTATTTGTTTTAATAAATAATTACACATAATTATTCTTAACAAATTTTCATATAACGATGTATCTCTTGTATCTAATAAGCTGTGGAACTATAGCTTTATAAGTATTTCATGTTTTATAATGTTATTCATATGTAATTATTTGTTCTTAAATAACATAAAATAGGTTATTTTCCAAAAGAAGATAAATTTCTGCTAAGGAACAGTCTTAATTAACACTTAGCTCTCGCTTGCAGTTTGTATCATCTTAATAAAAATCATAACTACAAGTATAACGTTAAGTCAAAGTAGACTGGTTATAGATAATATCTTACTACATGTAGATTGATAATATTTTTTGGCTATGTGTATAAAAACATTGCTCTATGACTAACGCAAATTGTGACTTAGACATCTTTTTAAGAAAGACGTACGAATTAAGCGATTATGTTAAATCCGTTGATATCTGTTAAAATTACGTTTACTCTGATGAATTCCAAACATATAATTATTCTATCTAGTCTTTGTTAATGCCTTCTTCTCGTGGATGTCGGTAAAGTCTACTAATAGAGTCAATCGCAATTACAAATTTGCTAACAGATTGGACAGTGATAAAAGACATTTGGTAAAAAAGTGTGAGTATTTAAATTACATTTATGCCTAATAATTTGAGAAAAACGTGATGTATGAAAATAATATATATTGTCATTAGGTATTTATACAGATAGCAGAAAGTTATAGTAAAACAGTGTTACTAAACAATCTGCTTAATAGGTAACGCCGGAAGCAAAGTACTGTCTGTTACGTTGTGCGTTTATCTTAGTGGTTTACAAGTAGGGTGACCAATCTCACATATTTTGCAAATTATAGTAAATGCACTTCGTTTCCCTAATTCCCTAACTATAAGAATTGCTAGGTCATGAATATCTTAAAATATTATAGTTAATACTGTTTATTGCGGGTTTCACAAATGTAGTTACGCTATATCGTATATTTAATATTTATGCCAGCATATAAAACAACAATGTAGTTACATTTTATCGTATGTTTATTATTTATATACTGACATTCTCTGTATATCTATATATAATAAATGTATTAGCGGTAAAAATTGTTTGTATACTAAGGAAGACAACAAGGTATTACAAAAGTATAGTGCTTCTATTCCAGTAACATATATGTAATACTGTATTTTTAAAGGTACTATTTACTATAAAAATTGTTAAAGAACTACAAACAAATTTTACCAGTAAAGCTTCTGTAAACTTTTATAAAGTTAGAAGTTTTCTTTAGAACTTTGCCTTCGACTTAGTAGTACTTAGTAGTATTTTAAATGGAAAATTCAAAATACCACATGCTAAATACGGTCAAATAAAGTAAATAAATCAAATAAACTCACTACAAAAACTCACAACATATCTCGCCGCATCTCTACAATGCGGGTGATAAAAAAAAGACAAATTGCCATTAGTGCATGTTGAATCTCTCGCAAATTAGCAAAAGATATGTAGTTAGAAGATGCAAATGTTACAAGATTAGAACTAGAGGGTTGCATCTAACAGATTTAGTAAGAAGTTTATAATCATTAAAGTGTAACTTATAGAAAGTTATTTACAAATTGCTATAGCAATTTGAAACTATTATCGCATAAAATAAATATACCTATTTATTTTATGCGATAATAGTTTAAAATTCCAAAAATACAACTATAATTTCCAACAAATCTAAAAAAAATTGCTTAAAGGAACACCCGACGTATGGTCGCCCTAAGTAACGGTGCTGACGCACCGTTAACTGCGAAATCGTTCGTCGTCCCATCATGGGGCGGCAAGCTCGCTGGGCACTTAAATACAATAACAGTTGTCAGTCCGTGACTACGTAAGGAATAATGCTACCACACGTTGTGAATATTGTACTGGGAATTGCTTATTAGCGTGAACTTCACTTTTATTAAATTTTATAACAGACCTATAAATTTCATTATATTATTAAGTCCAACTTAGATGATAGAAGGTAAACTTTTGTCTCAGTGATACAGATATGAACATCACACAACACAACAACAAGTGATAATACGGTTGAAGATAGAAGTGTAGCCGTTTCATCTTTATAAAAAATAGATCGTAATAGTGCTTCAGATTTTGGAATAAAATAATATTATAATCATTTAATTTCCCACAATTCTCTTGTATCCATATAAAGGTTTTTATTGAGTTTAAACTATAGATTTTACAAAAGTAAGTTTGGACATATTAATAAGAGATATATAACTTTTAAGAGTTTATAATCCACATAAATGTACTGTAAGCTTATCAAAATATTCACGAATTATTTTTACAATAATGTAAATCGATTTGACAATATTTCCAAGGTGTATCTGTGAATCGTAATATCAGTTGAGTGGATTGATATATTTCTCGGCAAGGCTTGTCAGGACAAAGAGGGATGTGTTTTTATTCCTCATTGTGGGCTCACAAAGAGAACCAACAATCGAGCATTCACTCATACATCGGTAGGGTTGGCAGTCTCTTATTTATGTTTAGTTATTTACATATTAATGCTCACACCAATTATTTAGGTCCATGGCAAAGATACCGCAGAAGTTGGATTGAGGATATCAAAAACATATATGAAATAAACACCATAGCAATGCTTCACACTTTATATGTAGTCCTTGAGATCGTAATAACTGCTGCGGTTTTCTTAGTTATTTGCACTAATTGTAAGTACAGCTTAACGTATTGCTAAGTTAAATGTGTAAATGACAATCAAATGTAATACTTATAAATTAAATTTTAACCCTTATTTCACATTTCTCAGTCTCAGTTTAAACCTAATTTTAAAAAGAACTCAAGCATGTACATACTATATGGAAAACTAATAGTGGTACTAAATCAATATCTAATGCAGCACGAAATTTTTTGGATTTAACTGCACTTCATATTTCTTACTACAGAAAATACACTGAACTACACTGTTTTTATAGATTCAAATATCGATTGTGTTGGATTTCTGTAACTACTAATATTATTATTCGTGGAGAGCCTTAAGTGTATTTGTGTATTTTTTCATAGGATTGTTTCAAATTCAAGAACATTGGAGCTCCGTATGACGTGAACAGTAGTTCGTGGCGACGTCGAATACAAATTGTTCATTCTGTTCTAGAGCCTTTTCTGGTGATAAAAATTGTTGATTGCGTAATTGGTTTTCGATTTTTGTGATCAGAAAAAATCACACATTGGCGCGATGTAATATGATAAGGCGTTTAGCGTTATTTTCCCGGAGTTTGCCAATAATTTCCGCTAAAGGAATGGTTGTAAAATTCTACGGCGATTTTCTAAAGCAACAGTAGCCATATGTTTAGTTTAATTGAAAACGGAGGCCATCATACGGTTCCAAGTGCTTTTCACGCACACCACTGTAGTTGGTTTCAGTTTATTTAAAAAAACCCGTACGTCAACTATAAATCCATGTTGTGTCACTTACTAAATCTAACGCTACATTTGAAGCCCTTTCGTTGCAAGCATAACAGTTAAATTGTTTGGAATTCACCGAGAGCTTTCTCATATCCAAATGTTTCAAGTTAATATAATAAAAAATTATGTAACGAAATTCTTCCCTAGTAAAATTCATTTTACATGACAGTCAGATTATGCAAATTGTATTTGTATGTATTGTTTATGTTTAACCTTTTATTTTAAAATAAAAACCGTCGTTTGATAGCAGGCATTGCCCTTAATTGCATTTCTTTCTTTTGTTTGGTCAGATAATATAAAACTTTTTCTTTTAGCAATATTTTAGGTGTTTCTACGAGTATAATTTAATATTTGAAGTTTATGATTGTACCGTGTGCGTGATCGCGAAAAGGTGGGAATTTAATAAGATAATGTCGATTTCAGATTACAATGACATTTTAAATATATTAGTCACGGAGTAATGCCCATCAACCGTCATTTTGATTGCATGTGTTGTTGTTACGCTCGAATAACGATAGCGACCGAATATTTGTTAAGTTGCTTTATATAATATCATATTATTTGACTAAAAATTGATTTAGGTATTAGGTACGTATTGGCTTTATTAGTAGTTAAACAAATAGTTACTTACATAATGCCCGAGAATTTACGCCCTAAATACTGTCGGTAACCCTGCCTTCTGTCAACATTTCTATGGACGCGGGTCGTTATGCAGACACCATTATAAAGCTGGGATTTCCGAACGCTTTTCAAAAGCCTCTCCAATGACAGATGAAAATTTTCCAAGCTGTGGTTGAAGATATGTCGAAATAAATCAGGCTCAGGATTCATATGATATAGTATTTTTTTCAGCATCTACCTACGGGTACACTCAATTTGAATTCATTCGTTAATAATGAAACATAACATGATCTTGCTCTCAAATGTTAAAACAGTAAAAACCAAGGAGTAAAGCTAAATATAGAAGCTCTCAGTATATTTTTTACAAACTACTTGTCTTAAATAATTTATTTTTAATAACATAAAGTCAGTCCGAAGTACGTCATCGCATTCTAATGGCGACGCTTGCAGACTAACAGAGTAAAAGCAGAGTAACTATGTACTTTCGAAAACTTTTGAATGGCTTCTACAGAGTGATTCACAATTGTGTGCGACGCTGCCACCCGTAAGCCCTCTCTAATAAGTTCAAGGAATCGTAGTCACAAAGAGGAGTATGCTTCAAAGGGTTGTAGTACTGACTAATGTAGTATGGGGAATGAATTATATGGAACAGTCAAAGTTATTTTTAGTTAGGTTTAGTTTATAAATTAATTCTAAAGACAAGCATATAAGTGTTAGGTATATATTCACTAAGATATACTTCAGAAGTTTTAATAATAAAGGAACCTTTACTTTTCGATTTACGAAATGTCATGTCTTTTTAGTTTTAAAGTTTTATTAAATTCTATTTAGTAGTTTTACATGAAATAGTAACACACATAATAGTTAGATAACTAGAGATATATTGGCTGTGGTGATGATTAACCTTTATTAGACTATTATAATCACTAGTGCTCGGAATAGGTAGTTTAATTTTGTGACATCAATAGTACGGCTATTTTCAGAGATTGTAAAAATATTATATAAAACTTTCAAAATAGTATTTCAACTTTTAGCTACATAAAAGCGTAAAGAAACGAATAGCAAATAAAAACAGAAAATTTTAGGTTTATCCATGTTACGCTTACATTGACTTTCCTTCTGCAAGTACATAAAATTAAATTACCTATTCCGAGCACTAAATAATCACCATCAGTTTAACTAATAATAAAAATAAATTTGGCCTGGCTTTGCAAGACTGTAATAGTTTTTCTCTATACGTAAATCTCTATAATATGCGTGTATTATACATATAAACCTTCCTCTTGCATCACTGGCATTTACTTATGAAAACAGCATTAAAATCTGTTGAATAGTTTAAAAGATCTAAGCGAACCGACAGCGGAAACGACTTTATTTTATACTACAAAAGATTACAAATTGCGAGTACAAATAGTTTAGTATTAAAAGTAATTAAAAAGTAGTTAGTGAATGGGAAAATTGTGCCATGCACGTTGACCTTGAGCAAGTAATCATGGATTTACGCTGGGGCGTTCGTTAAGATTGTGTTCAATAATACATATATATATATAATTTAAAAGAAAAATTTAATGTATCTACAAAAATCGGATAGCGTACAATTATCAGTCATTGGAGTGTGTCGTAATTAGTATTATAGTAAACAATTAACTAAATAATAATTTAATTTATATTTGTTTTAATTCTTGAGAAAATTGTTTCATGGGTCATTGCAATTGGAAGTACGAGTATATACTATACTAGCTGGTCCCGGCAACTTCGCTTATATTAGCTTGTCGTATATTTTTATATCTTGTAGCCTATATTTTATTCAGATGTATAAGCTACATAAATGTGAAAGAAGACTGGCGAAAACGGACTTAATATTTTTCTAAAACGTACATAGTCGTAAATATGATAAATACATAAAGTTTTAACCATAATTAAATTCAACAATCTTATATCATTTAAAGCTGGGAAAAAAAGATATTCATCATTTTCTATCTAGTTATTGAACAGAAATATTTACGATGATGAAACAAAACGTTTTAGTCGGATTATCTATAGATCAGATTCCATCGAAGAAGTGAGAAATCAATATTATATCATTTTTATTACACTAATTTAATTTAATAATCTAATGTAATGCAAGTTATTCGTTAAAATACTATATGCGTATGTAGAACATCAATCTATAAAATAAAATTATTAGAGACTTGGCTGTATAGTATACGTATCCTTTGCTTAATTACAGTTATTTTTACATATTCCTTCACTTTTGAATTTCGGAAAATTGTGTCCGTATTCTAAGCCAAAAAACTCGAGGTTGGCGAAATCCTATGGGCACCGCCATCAAACCCAAAAGAAGAAGAAGAATTGTGTCCGTTTTGTAGTCGTTGGTTCGTTGTGTTTAAAATTATTACTTACTGTGGATTGCTATTTCAACAATTATCGCGTGTTTTATGGACTATGATTCTTGCCTTACTATTGACATAAATTTTTTTATCCACTGCATTTCAGTTAATCATTTCAGGTAATCCTTTGTAAAAATGTATAGTAAAAACTATGTACTAGAAGGTCGGCTAAAAAAATTATGCAACACAAAACTGTCCAGTATTCAAGAACTTTTATGTATTCCAGAACAGAAGGTTTATCACTATCTTATCACAAAATTATTGGTACCGGTGACAATTCTAATCAGTTCTTGTCTTCCTTAATTAACATTCGAACTAGCGATATTTCTAACTAGTATTTTTTTAAATCAGGATATTTTAAAGAACTTTTTGTGATCTTGTAATAGTATAAATATTTAGTGTCACTTTAGTGTTCAGTGTCATGTTTAATAACTAAGTTTTAGTAAATAATTTGTAGTCCGATTCCTAACCTCAAATTTTTTTCGGCATATATCTTTTTAACCACAACTTTTAAAGGATAAAGACAATTAGCGTTTTTGTTAGTCTTGTTTAGTTTTATAGAATGGTTCAATTTCATTCATAAACGGTACCATTAAATCGAAGTCTGAATATGTATAGAAGTTCGCCAGTCTTCTTTCATCAAAATCTATCCAGTACGTTTTTACGTGAAAGAGTAACAAATATTCATATCCATACAAACTTTCGCGTCTATAATATTAGTAGGATTGAGTATGTAGCTTAAAGACCTTATTGTACAATTAATATGCAAATAAATAATTATAAAGCTCCCTGGTATAAGTATCCTATGTCCTTCATATGGCGTTTTAAATTACTCCCATACCCGATTTTATAAAAACCGTATCTGTAGTACTGAAGATTAATCCCAACATCCAAAATTTCAGTTATAATTACATTGGATAATCTACATTTGCGAGATATTCAGACAAGATAGACTGGTTTATTGTGTGTGTCTTCGCCTAATAACTCCATCAAAACTACTAGGTAAATATGCAAGTTTCACAAAACAATTTAGAGTTTTCGCGAAGAACACATATGCATGTATACACTACTTATAAAATTAATTAAGTAGATTTTCAAAATCTTATAAAGAAACATATTGACACAGGTGAATGATATTCATATCAGGTCAAACTAGTTTCAAATACATATTTAAAATTATATCAGTCATCAAATTGGGTCTTACGTGGAAAGGTCGTTTGTATTTTTTACAAGGTACGTTTTATAGGTATTTGACTAAACTACAGGAAACAAATCAAAGTTTCCATACAAAATTTTCTGATATCGTTATTAACTGCAAACGAATGTAAGCTCACAGTATATACTCCCTCAGTATATAATCAAGAATATTATTATATTTGTAAAGAACTGACATCAATCGGTACTTTACTCACCTTACTACATAAATCCTTTCCAACATGATTGCTACCGATGTTTATCTTACCTGAAAATTAAACATAATGTGAATTAGTTGATGAATCAATAAATATTTGTACTGTTTTTGTACTTTCATACTCAAATTGGTTTTCACTTACATACTTACTTAATTTGAAACCAATTTGCGATTCGATTCAATAATACTCAAAGTACACTAATTACTTGGAACGATAATATGGTCTGTGTAGTGACGAATGTTTTGTGGGGTAGTTAATGCTGTAACCTAACCTAAAGAAAGGGTCGTGAATATATTAATGTATGTACTACTAGTGTAGTTTCCTCATCATCATCATTTAAACCGAGAAAAGCCTACTGCTGGAAATGGGTCTTCTCCGAGGACCTCGATAACGTTCGCTCGAGCACTGTTTGCAACTAGCGCTTTCCTGATTAGATTTTCACCAAATTGTGAGTACCTAAATCTTATGGGAAGCCTACCAATGCTACGTTTCCCCGTATATGTCTGCTACTCGAGGATCTGCTCTGCTCTCTATCCTGCAAGCAGTGTGCAACGCTACTATACATTTAAGGCTCTTTCTTTCAATTCTTCGGGCTATGTCGTGACCCTTGTTCTATTGCGGATTTTATCAATTTGGATGCGATCGTGCAGAGAAACTCCAAGCATATAGACCTCTCCATTACCTTTGGGGTGACATTGACCTTGAATATAAGACGTACTAAATAAAAAGAAAATGTATTTTAACAAACTAAACAAACAACTTGAACAAAGCTGAAGTAGTAATGCAAGTTATGGAGTTATGTCAACAATAACAATTACTCGAGTTCGTTTGTCTGTAACTGCGGCACAGTACTAATAATTAACGTCAATACAAGCCTCCATATATTAGATATCAATATACAAGCTACAACTGTATATGTATGTCATAACTTCACTCGGAGTTGTTGGCTAGTCGACTTGATTTGCGGTATTGTTACTGACTGTTGTACAACTAAATTGTTGTTTGATTAAACATTTACGGCTAAGTTGATACTGGTGTTGGTTATAGTTGCTGTTAATAAGTTTGATGTGGGGTATATTTATAATTCTTTTAATAGTATTTGGAATAAATAAAACATCGAACTACGGTATAAGGTTCATATAAACAGGATTATAGCATCTTCAAAAAGTAAGCACTTTCACTCATTACTAGAGATCGGATAATCGGATGCATATTTACCTAAAGTTAGTTTAAGACAAAGTATGGAAACGGCTTTTTATTGTTTTGTTAAATAAAAATCCCGGGATTGCGGAATTGGATAGCCGGATGTTTATTTATTTACCTAATTTAGTTTTTGACAAAGTATGGAACTGTCTTTTTATTTTATTTCCATAAATAAAAATCCCGGAATTCCGGTACTGTAGAACATTTTGGTAAATACGTATACATAGTTGTATAAATGAACCCGGAGTCTCGGTCTTTTGAAAATAAATACCACGTGCTAGTTTAGTAATTTTCAAACAATATCACTACGTTCAATTTCGAACAATATTTGCAGTCCCGTATTTTCCCGGGATTTTTATTTAACAAAATGTATTTTAAAAAGCCGCTTCCATAATTTTTGTGAGACAAAAATTAACTTTAGGTAAATATGCATTTGATTATCCGATCTCTACTCATTACATATCATTATTATCACAGTTATACCAAATATATATTAATCAAACTAAGTAACCACTGCCGATTCATTTTAGCAAACATGCAGTAGATCATAAATCTTAAATGGAGCATAAATAATGGTAAATTTTACTATTAAATTAATTGAGAGATGTTGAAATTGTTTATGAGCTGTTTAAAAATATATACATAATTGCTATTCATGGATGTTGAAATTATTAGATATACTAGTTTATATATAATTTGTATAACATCGTTTTCATTTTCTTCACCGTATTCGAATAGTATTTATATATGATCCGAGAAAAGGGTAATTTAAAAAAGAGAAAACCTGACCGACTGCGTTTCTTTTTATAAGGTCATAAGGTATAAAAATTTTAGGTTTAGTTTTTATATTGATATTCAAACTAAAATGTATAAATTTGCATACAGTTACGATATAAAAATGTTCATTCCTTAAGGTTTCATTCCGTAACCTTAAACTTTATAATTTACAGAGCAATAGAATGTTTTTAAAAAAAAGAGCATCATAAAAAGCTGTGAACCATTCCTAATAGTTGTTAACACAGTGTCTTTCCGAAAAGACCTCTGTGATTGAAATGATCACAACAAAAAGTGGGTTTCATTCACCGAGTAGCAGACGGCTGCGGCGCCAAGTGTTTAGAATTCAACAAAAATATTTATTGTTGGAAATCCCGGAGCTGTGGGAATTCCGGGCGCATTCTCGCTTAGCTACCTGTCAGTTGGCGACTGCTGAGCCACAGCGATCTCGTCGATAACATCAATACTCGGTGTATATACCTAAGGTCGATTTTCCCTAAGAACTTATCCAGAGCATATTTAACCGTGAGCTTTGGCTTGTATTGCACGCGGGTTCCGATTCACTGCCGCTATTCGGAACATTTTGGTGCCATTATCTCTAAGGCTACTAACAATGAAAGCGTATAAGTTAGAACATTTTGCGTTGTTTTGTTGAATTTTTATAGTTGGAATATGACGCTAGGGTTATTGTCGCTATACGTAGGGTTGCCATCTGTCCAGATTTAGCCGGATATTAGTTTGGCTTTTTTAGGGTCTATATAGGTTTTTTGGAATATGTACGAATACGTTAAACTTTCAATCGCGTAACATTAGACTAATCAATGTTAGGTAATAGCCGTGGTGTTAGTCTGCAGCACAGGTAGTGGTGGGTTCATCCTCCACAGATCTTCTGAGCTAAATATCCTGTTTTCTAGTGTTCAATCCGGATTTTGTATTCTAGTAGATGGCAACCCCTTGTTATGCGTGCCAGTTATGTGCGGGGATGTCAAAACTAGTATTTAATTTCAATAGATAAAATATTATGTATAGGAGGGATTAAAAACCGTGTGTCACGTTTCTCTTTCGTATATGTGACTATGGGAATTTCCTACCAATTGTATCTCTACGGTGTGCCCGAACAGTGGCAATCGGGCTACTAGAGGTAGCCCCATACACTGATATTTCATCTATCTCAACTTTTGGGTAGAACAGGCTTAATTAATCTATATGTATGAATATTATAAAATAAAGTTAACATTTGGCTGTATATTTACGATGAGCTGAAAACTATTAAACGAATTTTTATGTCTATTAGTTTGATAGTATATTCTAGAAGCAATGTCATTAATCACACAATCTATTCAAATTCCATCAACATCTATACAAAATGTTATTATGACGTGTGATCTATCTCTCTTTATTAACCTCTTGCTTACTTATTATCAGCAATAAACTGGTAAATAAACATATTTTTTTTCTTAATCTGTACTTCCTGAGATTAGCGCGTTAAGACCTGTACTGGCACTTATGAACGTCAAAATAGATACAAGCTTAAAAGAACAAAACCATGTACGTAACAAATTATTCTAGACTTATTTGGAAATTGGAAGAACCATCTCGTGAAGAACACGCAGGAAATTGCATCTGAAGGTCTATCTTTTTATCTCCTCTAGTTGGTTCGTAACAAACGTGATGTAGATCAAATTATTTAAATTAATGTGATCAATTGATCCAAATCTGTTCAGAAGTTATTAGTGAAGTAACTAACGCGGTTTTATTTTATATAGAAATACGAGATAAACATGTAGTAATTTCACCGTAAAAAAAAGTAACACAGGTTAAGTTCAGAGCAGCTTTTATTAAAATAAGCTTTTATAACAAAATTTTACATCAATTGTTTGTTATTATTGTCATATTGATAGTGTTTGACGACTATCATGTTAAAAACTAGTAGAAAATGCAAATAGGTGGCAAATATAAGAAAGTTTTATATAATATATTTGCATACAACAGTAAAACGTAACATATTTTAAAAGTTAACTTCATTAATAGTGAGTCAGCGCGGGAAATACGCGTCCGGATTCCAGATGTGTAAATAATGGATGCCTTTATGAATTTTCCATATAATACACAATATTCCACATTTCTTGTTACATCCTTCAAGATTTATAAGAAACAAGCAATAGTACGATTGGATGATTATTGTGCACATATAATCTTTTACCTATTAAATGATTTATATTGGTTCTGGTTGTTGTCTATTCAATATAAGTACCATGTTTGTTTTATTTTTTAAGACTTTGAATACAGGAGTATTTTTGACGTGAAACGTCTTTAAAATCGCGCCGAAACATACGGGTACCAGGTTTAAAAAGTGGACCGTAACGAAAAGGTCTATATCATCGTATCTTAATAATTAAAAAACTATTAATCTTAGAAATAAAAATGTGGTGTGAATATTTCACTTATATAGTCAGCTCGCTGTTGTGACATTGAATTTTTTATTAAAATACTTAAAACACCGTCAATCTTGTTTTTATTTCAATCTTTTACTTTAAAAGCGATTCCCTAACATAGACGTTTCACGTTAAAACCAACGGCCGTGTGCCCCGGCACAGCCCAACCCGATTTTTTTTGCCAAATAGAATATGTATATTCATAATATTTATAAAAATATATATTGAACTATAACATAGGTAGGCATAATTTAAGTTAATAGAAATATAATCTACAAATATAAACTAACTTCTTAGTTTGCCGTTTGACGAATCTCTAAGTTCAATTTATTAGTAATGCAATCATCTTTTTTAATTAATTTAAATATGTCATACCTTTGATCATAATATAATGAATAATCCAAACAGCGAGATCTTCACAGTTGAAAAAACGGTTTAGCAATTAATCTTTTATTTTATGCATACAATAAAACACACAAATCTAATGACAAGGTTTGACGTAATATTCTCACCACACTTACAACAAACAGTGAATAGTACTGCTAAAAATCACACAAAAGCTCGTCAGCTACACGTGCTATCGCATTAGGTGCATTATTTGAAGACAACATTTTAACGTAAAGTCAATGAAATCGCGAATGAAAATGCGTGCCTAATCGCATCGCCGCGGCGGTTGACTAGTTCACATTTCCACAAACGATACATAAACTGTACCTACCTCCACAGCATTAGTCATGGCTATATATCGTGTTAGTGATTCCGTTTTATCAATTTTTAGAGCATTTACTTACAAAGTCCTAAATGAGTCATGCTCAAGATAGGAATGGTCATTTTGTGCGATAACTTTTGGTGGATTTAGATCACATTAAATTGTATAGTAAAAATATTTTTTTTATTAATGAAATTGACTTTCAGTGTAGGGATTAAAAATATGTTTTATATATTCCATATTCCAAACCTGACTATTTTACGTAAATATCAATAAATATTATTATTAAAATTCTCAGGGCAAGAGAATTTGTTTTTGTAGATGAACATTAATTAATCTTGAATCCAATAGAAGAAAATATCGAGAAAAAATGAATTACATATTATCAATCTGTTCAATAATCACAGCATGAGACTAAGAATTATATTTCCCTTTAACTTCACCCTTACGATGCATTAATCAAAATAAATCTATGTATGAACTAAAGAGCTATGGCAGCTTCCCATACATCATTTTATTCAAAAATAAAGTAAGCGTCTATGAATCAAATATACTTTGTTTAAAAGAGCATGCGTTGCTAATTAATAAGAAAATAAAATCGTAATTTTAGGAGCCCAGGTTTTTGAGCAATTTTGCATAGAAGTTTTATAGGTTATGCCTTTATTAACCATATTATTTTGCGCAACAACAACAAAAACGCAACAGATTTAGTGTATTAATACATATGTTACAATTAACACACAAAATGCGTGTGCTCACAGAGGATCTGCCGTGGCTACGACCGCGACCACTCTTTTTGGCTTCAGAACCTTATAAACAACAATATCCAAGAAACAGGCCAAAATCAGATTCTTTAAGCACACCCAAGTCACAAAAGCAATATCACAGTCCGAGTCGTATTATTAGTGGCGAAAACAAGAGTCCTTAGACAGTCCGGGTCAAAAATTATTAAAAAAAACGGGGGAATTGCAGCGAAAACACACAGAACACACTCGAGCGTTGGCGCAAGGGAGCTGAGAACTCGGTTACTTACTAGTCTGTGGAGCTGAGTGATATACTAATCTGTGTGAGTGATGAACAATAAAAACGAAATGTCAAACGTTGTATTTTTTTGATAGCTCTGGATAAGAGTCTCTAAGCCAGCGCCCATTTTCATGTTAATTGCCAAAAAAGGTTTTTAATACTGAATTTCATTGAAATAATTTAAAATCTGTATAAACATAAATACACTAAACCAAAAATTACATTAGCTATAATCGTAAACAATTTAAGCCTCATATTTTACAGCAAACATTCATGATTTTAATATTGCAAAAAATAATTATTTAGTCTGGCAACCTTGTACTAAAATATTGTTATGCCGTAAAAGTAAAATAGCTACTTTTAATTAATTACTTTTTAACCTGGCCTTACCTAAATGTGCTAAAATCATCAAAAATAGTTTATGAATATTTTATAATCATTGGTTGCTGTGAGTTCTTAAGACGCTTTCAAAAATAGTGAATAAAAATCTGCCATAGCTCTTTAATGAAGAAACACGTGGAGTTCTTAACGGTATGTTACTGTTTAAGATATTTTTTGTACTTAAGATGACAGAAATTGTCAATCTTTTCCCATACATATTGTAAGGATAAACGATTAATCAACTCGAAATATTGTTTATTGTCAAAATACCCTATTTTTCATAGTGGAAGTACAGAAATCATGGCAAGTCATTTATTCACCCCTACATTTTTTAATTGTCTCTCAAAAAAACGATACGTTTTCTTTTTGTTCTTATATTTATGATAAGAACAAGAAGATGTTAGTCATAATAGCTTCAAAGTTAGTTATAATAAAGTTAAAACTGGAATAATGTATCTCTCTAGTATTTGCAGTCGTTTAGGTTTGCATAAACAACTCCATACTATATTGAAATTATGCGTCTTTGGTTTATTTTGAAAGGCAAAGAATAATATTATCCACAATATTTCACATCATATGTTAAAAGTTTATAAAATGTTTTATTACTATAGATATATTGCCAATATAAATAAGAATAAAAATACAATTATGTGTGTTAAAAAAATACAAAAAGCTTTAATTTGTATCCTAATAGCCTAATTGCCAATTTCATGATATGAAAGCTCATATTATTTTATTATATTTCTCCATTAAATATTACTCAGGTAGCAAACAAATACACTTTATTCACATAATAATCGCCCATCCACAATTTCACTGCCTCAAGAGTAAACCTGCACAGTGGGATGATTGTATAGCAGTTGTGCAAACTGCATGAAGGCATGAATTCATAGTAACATATAACTAGAAATTCAAATAGTCTCATGATATATCGTTAATTATTTACGTCTTTAAGGTTATAGTCAGCAAATACTCATTGATTTTTCATCATCAAGATCATTGGTTAAACAATTTCTAATCAAAGATTATTTCTTCAGATTTAAATAATCTCACTTTATATCGGGAACTAATTACGTAATTAGTTACCGATATTATATATAAACTAGCTGGCCCAACAGACGTTGTCCTGTCAAATGTCTCAAATGTCAAATGTCTCAAATGTCAAATGTCTCAAATGTCACGTTGTCTCACGTTGTCTCAAATGTTTTTAAATAAATAATTTAGCTGAAAAACAATATCTATATGACCGTATTGTGAATCTAAACCATTCTCAAGCCCCCTGGAATACACACAAAAAATTTCATCAAAATTGGTCCAGTCGTTTAGGAGGAGTTCAGTCACATACACACGCACACAAGAAATATATATATTAAGATATATGTACTTATAATTGACAAATTACTAAAACATTGATGCAGCATTGCGAGCTTCATCAATAGACCTGTGCAGAATATACAACTGAGAAGAAAAGAGAGATATCTTTTGGAGCTGTTCATATATATTACACTTTTATATCATTAAGTCATTAGCTCAGGTGGGTAATTTATCACTAAGATGTATGAATTATTCCGGGAGGTGTATCGTTAACGCTCTTTGGTACACTTAATGGTTTGGTATCTCTTTTTGACTTATTGAGCTAATGCCGCTTCATGTCACAATACTCTCGTCTCAGTCTTGTCTAATTGTTTTATTAGTCGTAGTTACTTAGCTAACTGAGCTGAAGATACATTTTGAACTGAAGTGATGTACTGATACAATAACATCTTGCATTGCCTTTATATCTTTTGAAACGATTACTCTTGAGCTAAACAAGTCTATACTTTGATTATTAGTCAGTCAAATAATCTTTTATTACTAATTATATCGTGGCATTTAAATAAGCACACGTTATATTGGTAATTATTAAGCAGATTGTGTTCATTGATCCCGCACTAAGTAACTAATGAGTAAGAAATTCGTCAGTAAGCTACCTCAATCAACATTACATAATATCTTCTATAAAATTCAAATAATTCTATCAATCTGTAATTCGAAATAAAATTAGTGTAGTCAGTAATGATACACTCTCAAAAACAACAGTATGACTGCTGCGTGTAAAAATGGTATGTTTGATAAGACAGCATGTTTTAAATAGTAAAATTATGTATAACTAGCTTTTGCCCGCGACTTCGTCGCGTGGAATAGTGACTTCCGGCAGATTTTTGGTTTTTCCCACATAGTTCCCGTTCTTGCGGGATTTTCGGAATGGTCGAGTTTCCGCAGAATTTTAGTATTATTATGTTGATGCAACTTAAACAAATTATTTCGACCAAATTTGGTACCATAAAAACGGTCATTGTGACTAAACCTTAAAAGATAGACATATGCCGTCGCGGACTTTTTTTTAGATCATGTATAGAGGAATAATTCTTTCATACATATTTTTTGTGTATCTTGAACCGTTTTCGCAGCGCACGCAAAGAAAGCCTTCAAAAATGAATAATTTTCCCCGTTTTTTACACATTTACCGCTCTGTCTTTGCTCCTATTGGTCATAGCGTAATGTTATTTAGCCTATAGCCTTCCTCGATAAATGGACTATCCAACAAAAAAAGAATTATTCAAATCGCATCAGTAGTTTCGGAGATTAGCGCGTTCAAACAAACAAACAAACAAACAAACAAACAAACTCTTCAGCTTTATTATATTAGTATAGAAGTATAGATACGAGTAAGAAAACACAATAAATAATTAATCGTATGTTGATATCTCTTGGGTCTTAGATTGCCGTCCGAAAATTCATATTAAACTTCCTGTTTATACGAGTAACTGCGTTAACAAAAACTTCTGGTCAATTCTTCAAGTTCCTAATCTTATTTATGAAATAAGTATTGTTTTGATGCCGCCGCGTGGAGCCGGTGGGCACGATAAAAATTGCACGCCACTTAAATCGAAGGTTGAGCGTAACTTCCGAGGTCGCTTATTGTGGGTCGTTTAATCTATTGGTCAACAAACTTGGAGTAATGTGTTCTGTTGTATTAGTAGACCTCTGAGTCTGTTTAAGCACGGAGACCATCGTCATCATTACTTCTATACGTTTCGATTGAGGTGCACGGGCCAATCAAACTTTGTTCAGGTTTCAATGAACTATGCCGGAACAGTGCAGATTGATCAATTCACTTAAAATTGTTATTTTTTTGTTCATACTTACCCACGCTCAAGGTAAGGAAGTAGATGGTAGGGTAAGAAGGCAGTGAAAGCACTGGGTACTGTGTTTGTATGGTTGTGTCACAAGTTGGTAACTTACACTGTGGTTTATGTGCAGGTTGTAGTCTTGCTGAAAATCTACCACAGGCCTATGTACTATAGGCGTTTCTACTACTTACCATCAGGTGGGTAGTATGCTTGATTGTCAATATACATAAAAAAGGCTGTATTACGTATTGAACTATTACTAAATTGAACTATTTAACATTGATGATTGATCGATTGTTATAAACTCTTTCTTCATATAGTTTCCAGCCCAAGTTGGATACATTTATTCTGTGTGGTTTACATATACGAGGGGAGGTCAAAAAGTTCGCGGAATGACTGGGAAAAAAGATGAAATGATACATTATGTTATTTTTCCTTTTCAATATATTCCCCCTTAACACGAATACATTTTTCGGATCTGGCATATAACTTATTAATACCGTCGAAAAAATAGGTTTTGTCTTGGGCGTCAAAATACGCCGAAATCGCCGACTTGACTTCATCATCGTCTCTAAATTTTTTTCCACGCAGCTCTCGTATAAAAGTATACATGTTGATAATATAAAAGTTACACTTTAATTAAAATTGTCTGTATAAATTAAAAAATTAAGAATATTTAATATTCAAGTTCCAATGAAATCTCGACCTCTATTCGACTACACAAAATAAAAGCTCCGTTCGAATGGAATTAAGGTAACAAAGTAACATTTATTTTCAATGTAACAGTTAGAATACCCGGCCGGGCAGTGGAAGCGGCCGGCCGCCGGGCAACACTGATAAAAATTGCACAGCTTTCATTGCAATGAAAGGCCCAGCGCACTGTGCGGATGTTTTTACTTTTGCGCCGTTTGTTTTTGTGATCCCGAGTGGTGCCGGCATAGTGTAGCTCGTTTACATATCCATTTTACAATGTGGATGATAGTTATTGTGAAATTTAGTTTAAAGTTTGTTTTTAGGGTTCCGTACTCCGTACGAAATAAACGGAAACATTATAGAATTACTTCATTGTTTGTCCGTCAAGACGCCTTTTCTCAGAAACACGTGACGTTAAATACTCAGGTGTGTAAGTAGTAAAAAATCTATTACTAAATCGTAGCAATTAAAAGTGGGTTCAATTAAATTTTCAATGAATTAAATTAAAGTACTTCGTACGTTGAGCATGAAACATGAAATTTAGTATAAAACTACGACATTTAACACAAGTAATTGAAAAAAAAAATCATAATCGTAATTTTGTAATTGCATCTCAAAAAGCAACAGTTTATTAACTTATTTGCAATTGGTTACTAACCTAAAAGTTTGTATGAAACCTTTTGTATTTGAGGGCGTTTCGAACTTGGCCAGTTATTTAGTTATTTACATACGAGACAAAATTGACACATGCAAATGGCAAGAGTGCGGTCCAAAATTTGCTTTTCAGTGCTCGGACGTCAAGGATTGCAACAACAGTTTCAACAGAAAAGAGGTAATTACTGCCTTCTGAATTAGAACTAGTAGAACGGTTCAAACAGCAAATTTGAATATATAGTAATTTTAATATCAAGTTAGGGTTTGCGTCATTCAAGTAATCAAATATGTCAATGCAAATCAAGTAAGTAAATATTTGGCAATTTTCTCAGAGAAAAAAAAAACAGACTAAGGTTATTATTTGATAAAATTAATATGATTATGATATAAACAAATATCTGCATGAATAAATTTTTACCTACCGATTTATGAATCACCACAAATTTGGTCAATGTAAATGTTAAATTATTTTGTATAATGTTGAAATATAGAACAGATGCTCGGCATAGTTTTTCTAAGCGTATTGCTGCTTTTATATAATAAGCCCCCAGTTACATTTCTGTCCTTGCCTGGATACAACTAATACTGACGGTCAATGTCAGTGAAATTCAATCAGAGTCGTAATCCCAAGCACACGCATTTGAGTGTATCAGCGGATAGATACTCTTAAAACTGGGATCTATTTTTGGGAACAAACGAACACGTCTATCACTGGCTATTGTGTTTATAAGCAAATAAAATACATTTTTCCTCATAAAAAGCTTCGAGAACAGATAAATACAAAGTTACATTTATGTTAACATGAAACATGTTAAACTAATTCTGAATAATTATGCTTCAATCCTTGTCTGAGAACATTTACAAGTTTGGATCTCAGTTACTTTGGTAAAATGTAATTTTTTTTTTAGTCTGGTTATGACCCTGGTATGGTATGGAGTTTGTCCTGCCCTGTAGCATGACAACACCATGTGGTAGGCGGATATATCACCAAATGTAGGCTATATCATATCGTGTTTCGGTCGTTATGATAGGCTGGTATAGATAATGACATTCAGACAGATTGCAACATTATACTGGATATTCTTAAGTCAGATACATTATTGAAATATATTTTTTAAATCATTATAGTATCATAATAATAAATTTACAAAACATTATGACATTACAGACATTAACGCACTGAACAGTGAAATTTCAGAATTAATATATGCATTTTGCTATGCGCGCGATTTATAAGATTTAAAATTAACTATATTCTCGCATACAATGCAGATATTTCGTCCATCGCTGCATTTTCTGCAAACGGCCATGAAATTTAAGTGTCGAGCTCGTGTGTATTAATTTGCATGAAATTGTTATGAATTCAAATTGAATATTATGCAGGAGGTGTTAAAGAAATCTAATCAGATCACTTTAAAACAAGCTTTTTACAATGAAACTAAGTTAAAAGATAATTGTTGATTGTTAGTTATAGTCGTCGATCCCGTAACGTATGTTGCCTAGATGTAAAGTCAAGGTACTTAGTAACACTGTTCCACTACATAACTTGATTCAGCATTCTTTATTAGTGATAAGCGACAGGAACACAGCAAAGCAAATATTGCAGTTCTGCAGTAAAAAATCGAAATCATAATTGACTTTATTCAAATATGACTTTATAGAAAACTCTTTGAATCGTTAAATTTTTTTCCCCTACCACCCATTCAGGATGTATTTTTAGCTGATAAGAAGAATGGGCACAAGAAACTTATCAGCTTTATCAAAAGTAATAACAACATTTACAATAAATTATGTCGTTGTTATACAATGTACTACATATGTGTTTACAATTTAAACGGGAAAACAAATATTTACAATTTAGAATGTAATATCTTCAAATCAACACCAAGCATTGACATCATTTAAATGATCATTGACTTTGTAATAGCCTCTTTTTAACATGTACCTCGAACTTATGAAAAGGCAATTCAGCTACACTATGTGGAATCTTGTTATAAAATTTATACATTTGCCCACAAACGAACCTCTAGTTTTTTGTAGCCTTTATTGGAAAACAGTACGATAGAAAGAAAAGTAGAGGTAAAATAATAATAATAACTTCATTCAGAAAACGGAAAAGTAGTAATAAAACGGAAGTACCCAAGCAGACCGTGTCCGTGTTGTCCGTGTGGTGACGGACGTAAAGAATACTAAGGCCACCACCCCATCTCGTCCCGTGGGTGTCGTAGAAGGCGACTAAGGGAAAATTCAGCAGTGCCAAGAACCATTGCTTAGAGAAGGAAAACTCGAAACTAAACCTTATGCCAACCCGTCTGGCCAGCGTGGCGTTAGTAGGCCAAAACCTTCCAAAAACCATGATACCACAACTAAACCAACGGCCCCCAGTTCCCGGTAGTCCCGCTATTCCCGGTCAAGGTAGCGGTCGAGGTAACGGCGGGACAGGGGGTGCTAAAATCCCCGGGCTACCGGAGGCTACCACCACCTCAAAAAATTGACCCTGGCGACGTACAACGGACGAAGTCTACGACTGGACCAACACCTCACCGAACTCGAGGAGAACTAAGTCGCATAAACTGGCACATATTGGGTTTATCTGAAGTCCGAAGACAGGGGGAGGACACGATAATCCTTGAGTCAGGCGACCTGTTCTACTTCCGGAAGGTGATAGGCCTTCCCAGGGCGGTGTCGCTTTCTTAATCAACAAGTGTCTCACTAGCAACGTTGTGGAAGTCAGCAGTGTGTCGACGAGGGTAGCGTATCTCTTACTCAAGATCACCGACGGGAAATTCCTGAAAGTGGTGCAGGTATATGCGCCGACTTCGACATACTCTGATGAGATAGCCGAAACCATGCACGAAGACATAGCTAAAGCATTACATGGTACTAGGAAAGCTCAATACAACATTGTAATGGAAGACCTCAATGCCAAAGTGGCAGTACAAGAACGCGGCGAAACGATAATCGGACCTAACGGTGTGGGGTGCCGAAATCACAGGGGCCAAATGCTGGTTAACTTTCTAGAGTCTCAGGGGCTCTTTTTAATGAATTCCTTCTTTAAGAAGAAGCCTCACAGAAAGTGGCCATGGCGGAGCCCCGATAATGTGACAAGGAACGAGATAGATTTCATCATCACAGACAAGCGGCATATATTTAGAGACGTCTCGGTGCTCAATAGGTTTAATACCGGTAGCGATCACAAACTCGTCCGAGGCTCTCTAAATATCGACCTAAAGGCCGAAAGAGTTAGAATGATGAGACCTACTCTCCGACCTACGCTGTCCCAAATAGCCTTAGGTTCCGAAAAGTCCCAGTTGGAACTCCAAAATCGTTTCGCACTGCTGGAAACCACGGGCAACGTCGATGAAAAAACCGACACAGTGGTCAAAAGGCAGGTGGACAGGATGTGTCTCGAAGGTTGTTTCCCGGAAAACGCGGCAATAGGGAGTCCAAGTTCTCACCCGAGACTCACGAACTTATGAAGAAAAGACGAGAAACGCAGGACGCCCAGATGTCTTCGTCAGATAGGCGGTCCCTCAACCTGGCGAAGCTGAAGCGACGTGACCTCCGACGCTGCAGCACTCGTAATATCGAAGCTGCTATTGAGCGAAATAGAGGCACCAAAGTCTTCGCTAAGCCATTAGGTAGACCCCATCTGGCGAAACTTAGGACCAGGGATGGCGTAACCGTCACCTCTAAGTTCGAGATTCTCGAGGAAATCGAGAGCTTTTATAGGCACCTATACGCATCACGGATGACTAAACCACAGAGCCCCACTCACGCGCCACTACACCGAGGAAATCCCGGATGTCGATCCGGGCGAGGTTGAGGCAGCTCTCAGACAACTGAGTAACAACAAGGCGCCGGGTGATGACGGAATTACAACAGAGCTCCTCAAGGCCGGTGGGACTACAGTCCTGAAAGAGCTAGCTAGTCTCTTTAATTCCATCATTCACCAAGGCTTAACACCACAAGCGTGGAGCGGGAGTACGGTGGTTCTGTTCTTCAAGAGGGGTGACAAAACCTTATTGAAGAATTACAGACCTACCTCACTCCTGAGCCACATTTACAAGTTGTTCTCGAGAGTAGTCACAAATCGCCTCGCTAGAAGACTCGACGAGTTCCAGCCACCGGAACAAGCCGGGTTTCGAAAAGGCTTCGGTACGTACCGTAGACCACATCCATACTGTTCGGCAGATTGTACAGAAAACCGAAGAGTACAATCAGCCGCTGTGTTTGGCTTTTGTGGACTACGAGAAAGCCTTCGACTCCATCAAACTGGGCGGTTCTGGATGCTCTGCAACGATGTCGTATTGACTGGCGATACATTGAGGTGCTGAGATGCCTATACGACACCGCCACCATGACCGTCCAGCTCCATGACCATAAGACCAATCCGATCGAGCTGCGTCGAGGGGTGAGACAGGGGGATGTTATATCCCCGAAACTGTTCACCAACGCGCTCGAGGATGTCTTCAAGACACTGGAATGGACTGGACGGGGTATAAATGTGAACGGTGAGCACATCTCACACCTTCGATTTGCCGATGACATCGTCATAGTAGCAGAGTCGCTGGACCAGCTAAGCGAGATGCTGCATGACCTTAATGGAGCCGGACGCCTCACGAGGGTTGGTCTTGGCATGAACAATAAAACCAAGATTATGTTCAATGGACATGTCATGCCGAGACCGATATATGTCGAAGGATCGATGCTGGAAGTTGTTCAAGAATATATCTACCTAGGGTAGGCAATTAAGCTTGGTAGAAACAACTTCGAGCGAGAAGTCGATCGAAGGATCCAGCTGGGCTGGGCAGCGTTTAGCAAGCTTCGTCGAGTCTTCTCTTCGCCTATACCGCAATGCCTAAAGACGAAAGTCTTCAACCAGTGCGTCCTACCGGTTATGACTTACGGCGCCGAAACGTGGACATTAACGGTTGGGCTAGTTCATAAATTTAAAGTCGTGCAGCGGGCTATGGAGCGAGCTATGCTCGGAGTTTCTTTGAAGGATCGAATTCGTAATGAGGTCATTCGACAAAGAACCAGAGTAACCGACATAGCTCGCAAAATAAGCTCGCTGAAGTGGCAATGGGCTGGCCACGTTTGCCGAAGGACTGATAGCCGATGGAGTAGACGAGTCCTTGAATGGAGACCGCGACTCGGCAGCCGTAAGGTAGGACGCCCCTCCGCCAGGTGGACTGACGACCTGAAGAAGGTCGCTGGAGGGGACTGGATGCGGAAGGCGGAGGACCGGGTGTTGTGGCGCAAATTGGGAGAGGCCTACGTCCAGCAGTGGACTATGATTGGATAAGTGATGACCCAAGCAGACAACCTGGGTGTGGTATTAACGGAGGTGTTATCAATCTCGTAGAACATGTGGGGCTTACTGTATTAATACTAATTGTGACATTTAAAAAATATAGTTTGATTGGTCACGAAAGTTCTATGACGCAATTTATTTACGATTTAGTTATAATGTTATTCACTTTAAAATATAGTTGTATAATAATGTAATAATGCAGTTTTAAATAAAGTTGTATATTGCGCTGAACTATTAAAACACATTATATATTTCGATGATCATAATAACAATAAAGGGAATAATTAGAAAAGCGTCTATTTCAGTTATTTCTCTAGACATTGTATTCTGCTTTGTTTGTGTACATTAATGAGCATATATAATTAGGTGTTTACATTTGTTTACGAGCGAAAGCGAATGGAGTTGCTAAGTAAAAACCCCGTTTCGTTACACCATTGTCACAAACAATACGTCGGTTGTCAGTCATCTACAATAGAACATGCACGCCCCTCTCCGGTGAAAGTTGGAAGTCACTCGGTGACGTCACAGCGTACATAAATAAGTCTGATAAGGGTCTGCGCAGACCAGCGCCAGCGACCAGAGACAATGACATTTGCAAGCCAAAGTATTTTTGAATTAAATTAACTATCAATTATATAAAATTTTAATTTAATGACATATATAATCAAGTGTAAGTACAAGTTTAACTCGCGAGAGTTCTGTACTAATTTATTACATTAGCTTTCCACTCTGTCTACATGAGTATCTATAGGTTTACTACTTATTCTATTTCAACAGGAATAAACATGGAAAGAAACATTTTCTTGTGTTTAAAAGTTACACTACATCACTGTTTCAAATCAACTTTAATCAAAATCGTATCAGTATTAGAGATTACCTCGAACATCGAAAGTCATAATTTTTAGCTAGAGATAAAGTTACATTTGAATATGTTGAATTTAAAAGTTAAATACATATAATAATAAGAGAGGCAAAGCTCTAAATTTAAAATAACCTCAAATTTTAATTTTAATGTGTTGTAAATAGTTTTTACCTTTCATGATTTTAGGCTAATGGCAAGCACATTGCTGTAAAATCACAACTCATGCCAATGAAACGGTTAGTGAATATCTATTTATCGTATTGAATCATAAGTTAAGAATATTATTTAATTGAACACCAACCAGATTTGATATCAATTTTAGAAAAAGGCACTGGGAAAACTGGTTTACATGGTCAACCTTTCGCAACATTTAAAAGGTCTTTATAAGTAACTTATTGCATATTATCTGTGTGTTGTCTAATTATAACAAGTATGGATTATCTAAAAGTTATGTTGTTGTATAATCTTATCACTGTTTATTCATGAGCGCAGAACTATCTCTTTAGGTGGAAAGTGAAGATAGCATATAAGTGTGTCGTCCATTTAAATGTCTCGTATCGTTATTTATTGAATTTATTCATTAAGCTCATTTATTAAAGCTCATACACTTTATTTTATATGCAAAACTTTTGTAATATACGACTCCGTATGTCATACATTCCTACATGTACGAACACCGTAGTAATAAACTGTATCTAGTAACTGCATTCTCATGATTTACTTACTAAGTAGGCCACTGCATTATCATCGTAATATATCATATATATAACATAGTTATATATCATAAATATCGTATATATAACATCGTAATCGGTATTATAGCTTCTTCGGCAGCAGTTAAATTTCATTTTGGATTATTGTTTTTTCGTTCCATAGTCATTATTATTGTTCGGTCGTAACGAGTTTGTCGAAATTTTGTTTGGGTATCTTTATAAGCAAGTTTTGTCGTCCGTTTGTACATACCTTAAACATCGAATCGAAAGGGATGCAGCCAGATGACTCACAAAAAGGGGCGATCGGTAATGTTTACGCAGGATTTTCGTGGATAGAACGGGTAACTCCGGGATCTGACGCCGGTGAGTGTGCGGGGAGACGTGATTCATGCACGATTTCAACATTTAACTTTATCGCTTTGTGAATACTTCGACACAATAAATAGGAAGCGTATAATGCACACACGGTACTTTGTAATGTTAGCACGATCTTAGTAGATCATAGCGATATTAGTAAATTATTTTAAAAATTAATATTTTTTTTAATCACTAGCAAAGTTGAATACTTATATTTTAGACGCATATATTTAAGATTTTCATAATAAAATCATGAGTCCTTTATGAATGTAACATTCATGTCAATGTTCGAAAGCAGTTTAACGGAACTTAAATACAACATAAGTTTTGTTGATAATACAAAATATATTTAGTTAATCGGATAAATGGCAAAAATTAAAAACATGCCACGATCACAACCACTTTTATGTGCAAAATTATCTCCACGTTATGATCTGTGCTGAAGCTCGGAACGTCCTGGGATAGTTCGTAGAAATTAAAATACCCCAGTCTCTGAGTTACCAAAACTAAGGATAGAAAGAACGCTGCTGTCACATACTTGTTGACTAGGTATCGATATAGGTAAAGTGGCACAGCATCGAAGTTGTAAAAATGAGTAATTAAACAACTTCCTAACACTAATTCTTACGAAGTTACAGTGTCATAGATGGCGGCACTACACTACACATATAATATTCGGGGCATTCCCTGAATCAAATTGTACGGAGTCCATTGGACGAAACGAAACGATTTTATGTGTATTATTGGCATGTAATGACATGCGAATAATACACATAAAATCGTAAAACCAAATCTTTTGCAATGGCAAAAGATTTGGTTCATAACAGGTCATACTTCGTCACATATCATTGTATATACAGACCATTGTACAATCAGACTTCAATCTATACGACCTTGAGATAGCAATTATGACATTTTTAGTAACGATGGTTTTTGGAACACTTGGATGGTCAAGGATGTATTTTATGCGTGCATTCGTTCTACGCTTATTTCAAAAAGCTCCTCGCATGAAAGGTCACGTGTGTACGTAACAAATGTGCAATAACGTAAATGCCAGGTTACTTAATCGTGAATTGTGTGCTCAATCCCTATCACTCGAGTGGTCGAGGAACTCGTTTAGCAACACAAGCTCTATTTACGAATGTAGAATTTTCGTAAGCATTGCATTACAATAACTTTAAAAATGTTTAGTCTAATTCTCAAAGCTCATTTCTGGTAATGACGGCATTTTTTGCGTTTTTTTTTTGTGAAATAGATTTCCCAAATGTGATTCATTAGGGTAATAGTGTTAAATCTAATGCAACCTACGCTACGCCATTGGTTCACATGTTTACGGCGATAGACCCTGTCCTGGAAATAACCAGCAAGAAAACTAGGATAGACAAATTTACATTGTATCCATAAAAGCTATAGTGTCAATAAGTTATTTACAATAGTCAAAATATTTGGCAACGGATTATTGAGTTATTAAAATTAAACCCAAGTATTATTTTCATCCAAGTTTAATAACTTTCTTTCATAAGAGTATTTTTGTCAAATAATTTAACTAAGTCAGAACAATTTTAATTACACTTGTTAGGATTCCCTATTTTTTAAATTATAATAAATATTTTGTATTAATAGTAGGGTGGTCTTAAATTTTAAGAGACTCGGACATTTTATGAATCCACTTGTGATCTAGGCTTAGGGTTAATCTAAACTAACCATATCCAAAAATATATAATTCTGCGACAGCCGCCTCTGTTACGCGTTGCAATATAAACACGGGTATTTACGGGTTTTTTTGGCAATTTGAGAACGTTTATCAATGTGTAGAAGAATTTAGCTGGCTCCGCGCGCCTTACCGAACCGTGTACAAACCAACAATGTATTATTTTTATTATAATGATGACATTTAAACTATCGTAAAATTTTTAAATTTGTATCAAGATATGCATTATTATAACAACACATACATATACATTGATTATTGAATAATAACTTTTGTAAGCAGATAAAACAAAAATAAATCGCGATCTTCTAGGCAGGGCGAAATTATTTACTTAGATTTACGCATGTAACCCATTGTCTGCTTCTCGAATCCGGATAGAACGCTCCCGACTTTTAATTATACACAAAAGGCAAAATTAAAACGCATCCAAGCGTCGGCCGCGGTATCAAAAGAAATCTGTTTCTCTGAATGTGTGCTCATTCTTAGCGCTTGTCTGCGGCACCTTTTGTTAGGGCAATTGAAGAATCCTTAGGGTTTCGCGGAGTTCGATGCAGGTTTCTATTTGCGGGAACGGTACATTGAATAAAGAAAACCGTAAAATTACTATAGAAAACTATTGTCTTTCTTTATTGCGTCCAGGAATTATTTAATTAAAAAAATATAAGATAACTCTCTACACCATTATTTAATAATTTTATAACAGTGTATAATATGTTACCGACAATCTGTATAATTCAGGTATTCCATACAATATCTAAGTAATATATAGAATACTTGGGGCGTCCAGGTAATGTATGAAATATTATGAATATTATTGTCCAGTACATACTTTACCTAGGTAATGTATACAATTCCTAAGAATTGCATAGAGTACCTGCCGGTTCACCGGCAGTGTAAATAAATAGATCTTGGTCTATTTTTATCAATGTAAACTGGCCTACCTATAAAGTGACGGGTAAACAAAACATGTTCCATTACTGAAAAACAACTTTATTGCAATTAACAATTAGGATGCTCCTTAAAAAATTATAATATCACAGAAAAAATTACGTGAAGCTAAAAAAATCTTCTGGTCTTCTGGACATAATGTAATTTGCTTACAAGTACGTAATAAGTATAAAAAAATCTTTAGTAACAAATCAATTTCTGTAAAAATAATAAGTAGGTCTATGCCTAATCAAAATTAAAATTAGTAAGTAATAAATTATTTATTCTTACATGAGGAACTATTATGACAAGTGTACAAAATCTTAGTTTTAAGACAAGAATACTCTTTAGTATCGCAGTATTTTTTGCGTCTACACTTGACAAATCCCTGACCTGTCCTCGTAGAATGCAAAGTCGCAACTGTACGGAGTGCCGTTTCTAGATTAGGGACGTCTTCTTTTTTAAGTAATTCTTGATGGCAAATTGTAAATTGCTGTCTTGAATACAATGTCTTTACAACGCTTTGCTTTGTGCCTGGTTGATAAAGCTCGTCATCGGTTTTTTGTAAGATTACACCTAGTATGTTGTGAGCATCACCGCGACCTCTGTCAACTTTGGGAACAGGTCTGCCCGCTCGCACGTCCCTTCCTTCCCTGTTTTCTTCTTTTACATACATTACCGACTGTGTATTCGGTATATCATACATTAACTACACGTTTTAGGTATTATATACATTTCCTAGGTATTGTATAGAATACCAGATTATACAGATTGCCGGTAACATTTACAATTTTAATAAAAATATGACTTCAATATTAAGAGAGAATAATCTTATTTTTTGAATTAAAATTACATTTTATGTTAATCATATTATATATAAATAAGTTAGTTTTGTCTCTATTGTTATCATTACTGTACACTGTTTGATAATAAATAAATGATTTTGATTTCTTCTCTTTCTCGTCTCTTCTGTTAGTTGGGTTCCTAGAAATATAAAATATTGATGAATTCAATAGTATTGATGATTGTATATAATTACACTTACATCCATTCTACTATTTCCATATGTTAATCAAATCAACAATGTGGTTTGTATTAATTAGTTGATCACTGTTGTCTTACATTGAGTCACTGACGCAGTGTTCAATTCGTGGGAATTTCGTAAAATCACGTAGCACTCGGTCAGTGTCCCTTTGGTTAACTCCTAAGTACGCCTACTTAAATTTTTACATACCAACATTACGGAGCAGTCGTCAGTTCACAGAACAATTACTTTTGTTAGACAGACTGTTTGACAGGCGGCCATTCTGTTTTTCAATGCAAATTCATGCAAAATTAATGGTTTACTACACAGTGTTCAAGATGTTACAAATACGCTTGTTTTTTTTTATTTAAATAAAAGAAATAATGTTGTAATGCACATTTTAAGGCACTCAAAGTGCCTTAAAATTATATAGAGACTGGTTTTAATAACTATTTCAAACGAAGACGTCGTCATTCAAATTCCAACGAAAAAGCTCATTCAATTAGTCAATTTAGGACGTCTCTCACCAGGGGAGCTTACTGCGTGTTAATGTAGATTCAAGAATATAATAAAACTACTAAAATACATTACATACCATTGATGTAAAAAAAAGGTAAATTGCTGGATCGCACCTCCATCATCTCAATTAGAAAGCCAGATCCGACGCTCTAAAAATGATCTTTCGTATATGTATAATATATATATATATATCCACGAGATGGAAACTAGTTAGAATGAACTTGTTAATAGTCAAAGTCACCAAAAAAAGTTACAGCCCGGATTCCCATAAAATGGAGATTAACACTTATCAATGTCAGTTCAAACGCCACTATCTCAATTGTGCCTTTTTGCGATTTTCTAGCGTCTTTATGGCTCCATAAAACAGACAGTACAGAAGAACGGCATTCACGCTTAGCAAAAACTTAAAACAAAAGTTGAAAACACTTCAAACAATTGGATTGTGCTCGAACTCTAAACAAATCAACCCTCAATCGGCCATTTGTTTTATAAGTCTGTTTGTAAAGGCGTTGTGAAACAGTTGTTTCACATCGTTCCGACGAGCTGCCGGAAGGGAAGAATAATTTATAGTTCGATTAGTATCCTTGTAGGAAAACATACGAAAATCTCAAATTAACAAGGCCGATAATTACTTATTTATGGGATAGCTGGGCGCAAAGTCTGAAGACATTTGCGCTGGTGACCACATAGGCTCGGAGATAACGTGGTGTATGACAAAATCAAATACATAATACCAACCAATAAGCAATGAACAACCCTGTATTATGATTTCCTGCAAGATGATATTCAATAGAGATTGATTGAACTTATATTTATATATTATTTCACATTGTTATATAATAATTTGGAAACGAATGCAATGTACAAATGGGAAAATAAGTTGTGACGACTGTACCACATTTAATTGAAAATATGTATATTAAATTTTTCAGTTCAAATGTTGGCGTGGTCTTCGTTGTAGAGAATGAATGTACTCGAATCTATTTCACGGACCCAATTGGCACTTATTCTACTGATATGGTGAACTAGACATATTCCTCGCTGAAGTGTTGTACGAACATGTTTGTACACAGACATTAGTATACAAACAAACTGCACAGGTGCTTTTAATATATTTCTTATTCGTGAGAATTTAAATAAATACTAAATACATATATGAAATATGTAAATAATACTTAACGTGTTATTATACAGAATGCACTATATTTAATTGACTCTATTGGTCGGTATCATCATAAAACAGAATGTTTATTTCTACATTTGGTTCGACTCCCGGGTTTTGTGAGTGACTTATAATAGATAATTGGCCACAATTTTTTTTTTTTTATATGAAAGAAAGAACATTTTCTTTGAGTTAATTTTTGATATTTTCAATATAATATTTTCTCTTCAATATATTGGGACTCGTATAAACACGACAAAAGTTAAAACAATTTAATTGTAGAATATTCGAATCTATGGAAGATTTGTTTTTGTTTGAAAAGTGGTAAAGACAATAATTTACCACTGATAGTACTGTTTGGAGATAAATTTCCAATTACGGCATTGATTCTACAAAATCGTTATCTCTTTCAGAAGTATCTGGTTACAAAATATTTAAAAAAATGCTCTACTATTCCTTAACTATTCCCAGTCAATAAACACTGTTATCTTGTTGACGTGTTTGTTCAGTTTTAACAAAAACCAATCGGAATTATCACTTATCGCTTATAATAATATACCGATAACAACCTAATACTAAAATTACATTTAGAGATAAGAAGACATAAGAGATAGCCATTCCGAATGTATCTATCTCGACAGAACCCACAGAAAATGTATATGCTATGATTTTACGATAAAGCATAACATTAGAGATCTTATAGTCATAGATGTCGTTGTTATTTTGATTCTAGAACTAGATCTTGTGCTTGATCAAGCACTATCAGATTTATAAATAACATGGATTTACGGTCCTCGACGAGTAGCTAGAATGAAGGATACGCGCATATAAAGTCAAAAGGGTAGGACTAATTTAAGGGTCATGAATTCTCTGAGCGCTTCAGTCACTTTCTAGAACTATAATGATAGTGTCTATTTTACTTTTTAAACTTCACAATTGCATACATTTATCTAACTTAATAAATCAACAAGTATTCAAATAATAAAACTCGTTTAATTACTGTTATAAAATTGCACGATATACGTAGATATAAGCTATTCGTATATGTACTGAAATACCTCAGTGTATAGAGGAGATTAAGGTTTTATATCAATTTGACATAGAACTTCAACTATTTGTGCGATGCGAAAGTGGGAACAAAGTTGGGTTAGCTCGGTTTAGCTAAATTTGGGCAAAGAGCCAAGTAAGTTCGACATGTCTCGTCTTGGGATAGACTAGTCAAGTGATTTTGCGAGAGGCAAAGACTTTGTCTTGTCCGTTTGACATATGGATTAAGTAATAAGTACAAATATTATTAAAATCATAAGGATTCGCCCGTTTTATTTACTTTTTTATTCATGAATGCGATCAAAATATAGATTTAAATGTTTATACGAGCAGTTACGTAGATCACAAATTTTTGATTTAGCTATAGGAAGTAAAAGTGAGGTAATAATGATTTACGAAAAAGCCGCGCGGCTTAAACGTAGCTTACCATATATACAAACGTAGCTTATTTTCTATCTGGAAAACGACACTAGCATAATATTCTTTTCCTGAAAATTTATGGTTTCAATTAGCATATTCTTATGTTTATCTTTGTTTTTTATAAATTATTTAATAAATGTAATATTACTATTCACAAATAATAATAACCAAATCTTTCAGTTTGTTCAGGCAGCTATGTAAATAAATATCATGTGGCCATAAAAAATAAGGAAAATGTTAAAGTTTTCTTTAACTTTTATTGAAGAGACAATTAATTTAAATCGATTGTACATTCTGTAACTTTTTATTAGATTTATATTAAGATTATTTAATTAATGATTGGTTTCCACCGAATTTAACATAATATATTACTCTACATAGAGTATTACATTATATGTTCGAATGGAATCTATTAGATCAATTAACCACGTACGCTTGACACATAGACGGCGATTTCATCGGGTCATTATACGCAAAGTTAAAGTAATTCTAGTTATTAACACAGTAAGGAAATGAAGGAAAGTTTTCTCGACTAAGTTTCGGCAGGAAGCCAACAAAGTTCGGTGTGATTCGAGTGATGCTCCTTCGCCGCTCGGGAAGAGATTTGGCAGGTCTGTGGACATTTTCCAATGTATTCGTGACAATTAAATAAGCTGCAAACGGTATGTATTTTTCATATATCTTTAATGTTTTAAAAATTGGTTAACTTTTGTCGTGATCAAATTTAGTATTTAACTCAGCACTGTTGCATTGGTTTATACCATTGTATTCGTATTAGTCGATTCATTAACACAAAGATTACATAAAGTATTTGTGTTTATTGAACTTTAGCTACCTGCCGTGGTTTAAATATGTCGATATATTTTTCTATAACGCTGTACTCCTATTAGTTTTTTTTTCCTCAGGAGTGGAGGCTGAGAATCCATCATGGATACCAACGCAACAGGCAAGCAGGGATGCGTTGATTATGTCGGACTCCTGGTGAATCGAGGCGGCTCGACCCAACAGACCTACCGACTAAACTCAGCCTGAGCCTTTGGTCCTAATGACCCTACTGGCTTATATGGAAGGGGGCCGCACCTCAGGAGAGGTACGGTTAGCGCTGCCCCATGGTGAGGGCATAAGCGCTAGAAGAGGCGCGGTTCTCCAAAGTGGGACCGGCCTGTATTGACTGGGAACCTACTCGTGGCGTAGCAGAAGGCTGCCGAATATGGGGAGACAAGGGAGGCGACGGCTCAGACGCCGCCGCTCGCAGGTCTAGAAGGTCCTGCGTTAATTGATTAGGGGGGTCGCTTAAGACATGTCGCGGTCTGCGTGTCCTCTGCCAATATGGACTGTTGTCGTGGGATGTGTCCGCTGAAGGCGGTGTTGACGGGTAGTTTACTGACTCACGGATTAGCGGGTTGATGTGCTCTTCCGCGGTTCTGAAGAACCGCTTGGAGCACTCCCTAATATGTTCTTGAATAGACTCCTATTAGACGTAGCGGGAGTTTATATAGTATGTCCTCGCTAGTAGTTTGTAAGTTAACGCACTAAGTTAAATCAAACTCTTTGATATTATCATATACTCGTACTAGCGACCCGGCCTGGCTTTGTTGTTGCAAAATGCCTTTTTTTATTATAATCTTTCTTTTGAGTTACTATACATTTCTCAAAACTGACATTAACGTAGGGAAATAGGAATCAACAATTAGACCCCCGTTACATGAAGATAAGTTCATCTTTGCAATATTTTTATTAATTACAAAAATATTAAATGTTAAAAATTTCCTTTAAATCATTGCTTCTTGGAAGAAAATCCGGAATAATAGCGGCATTACCTCACTGGATTTTAATTTAGATTCATAAATATTTTTAATTAATTTTAGTAGTTTTAAGAGCAAACTTAAAGAGCACTTTTGAAATAAATGATTCATGTATATTTTATCTTTTCCAAATGTACATTCAGTATTCTAAAAGATTGTTCTCTTTGATCGATTTTATAATAATAGCTTTTTGATGTGGATTGCTTATCAAAGAAATTTGAAAGTGTCTTGATTATAAACATAAAAAACTAATTTTATCTAACTTAAAATATGCAGCGTATGTTGTGCCTATAAGCAAACACCCGTACGCCTTATCATTTTGTTTGTTGTAGCTCTCTTCTACGGTAAACATTTTTTCACCTGAAAAAAGAATTTCCCGATATTTTTTTCCCGCGTTTTGCTTCAACAAAGCGCGGCATCTCTTCAGTCTCAGGTCCATTAGATGAGCATTCAAACGATGTCCTGTTTTTCTTTGATATGCTCGAAGCCCGATATGCCCAAAGCTCTTAGTCTTCATTTAACACCCTTTTTACCATGGTTCTGTTTTTTTTTTATTAACTCTTTTTGGTTTGTGTTAGTCATTCTTTTTTTACATTTCCTTATATATTATTTATTCTACAAGTAACATATCATTTGTCGATCAGGAGAAAGGTATTGTTCTCCGTTTTGTGGGGACAGATGGACTTGTCCCCCACTGTCATAACCCCTATGTCTATGTTCTATATCTATGTTCTAACTATTCCTTAAGACTAACAATGTTTAATTAGTATCTATGATTAGTATTTACATCTGTGTGTTTAAATACTAAGATTAATTATAATTTTGAAATCTTACATATTACTTGATTACATTAGAATTTATTGCTAATTGTTTAAGCTAGTTATTTTTTTTAATTATTACTATTATTATTTTCAATTTGTTATCATTATTGTTATTATACATATGTATATATTATTTGTGATTAAAAAAAATTCACAAGTACAATAATGTTATTATTATTTTACAAATTTTCTGTTTCTTAATGTTTCAAACATTTTGACTATTTCTTAACATTTTAAATTTTTTTTCCTATTTTATCTTATTATTATTATTGTTTGTTGCAGCTCTTCTTGCCATAAATTTTTAAAATTATTATGTTTCTGCTTACGTTTGGGATTTCTTTGAATTCGCGCCTTCACAGCTTTTATCACTGCTGGAGTCTTAACAGACCGAGGGCGACCACTTCTTCACCTGTCATCTACACTAGAGTCTTCATTGTATCGTTTGATGGTACGATAAACGAATCTTTTGGTTATATTCAAATTTTTCAGTATGTCAAAAATTTGAATTGGAGCGTAACCGCAATGATGCAGCACAACAACGCAACGCAACACGGTCTTCTTTAAGTGTCCACTCCATATTTAAAAATGAGTAAAATTCTAAAAAGTATACATTTTCATGAACAATTCGAAATTCGAATTGAATTAACTTTTTTGTGGCCAGCATTCTAAAAGTTTTTACTGTGTGACAATACTTATGACCTGACTGTGTATATGTTACAGCCTTGGTACGAGCATATCCATCACCGTGGTGTTTTTCGATGCGTCGATTCTGGTCGCAACTCTTTGACTTCTCAAACTTTACTCGCCTAGTGCGAGCCCCTCTCGCGCCCCACAAACGTGGTGAGGCCGGTGAGCCTCCGGGGTTTTTTTCTATTATAATGCTTTAAGTTGTACGTTAATTGTCATATTTTTTATTGTTAATGGTAGTATATGAATTGTTTTCATGATTGTATACTAAACTAACCTGTATAACTAATTAGAACAAGAATTTTGGATTATGTCACTTTAATTCTAAAGGTGCGATATATTGATATAATATATGATTTTACTACATATAATTATAATCATAGGGATGGACAGCACTGGCGGGTCGTATGTGGGTTGCAGGGTTGTACTGCAGTAATTGTTGTATTGGCCGTTTGATTTGGAGGCACAATGACAAATTTACGTACAGACTTTTTGAATCTCAAATGTATGTCTCTAAATATTTGCTTGCTACTGTTTTACTACAATTTTTTTCTGATTTAAATCTCTGAATAAATATCATTTAATAATTTCCAAAAGTATATCACTTTAGGTACCTAGTGATATTTATATTCTCAGATTTATATTCTCGAAGCGGCAGTAAAGAATCTTTAATCCGATCTGGATTGGTAGCAGTTTCCCCGGTTATAGCTGATGTTGTCAGATTTATTTTGTTTGCGCGATTATTCGACGGTGAGCTATTATTTCTCGGCCTTTCATTTTCTCCGCTCTCGCAACGCGCGCGAATAGAGCAATATTTTCCAATACAATCTTTAGATGACAGGAATTCTTTTTAAATATTTATATGTCATAAGTTTAATTTTCATGTTCTGGTGTTTGCTGAGATAGAAGTTTGGGAAATATTATTGGTGTTTATTTTCTCTAAAGGTTAAGAATTTTATATTAAATGATTTTGATATATAGCCCCTTACGCCCCTTGGGAGACTCTAAGCTCCGAATAGTGTGTTTGGGTAATGTAAAAGTGTTTATGGGAAGCAGCAGTCCTTGCTTTGTTGTGTGCGGCAATGTATACTTATACATTTACTATAATTTAATTGATCTAATAGTTTCATATAAAAATCGGTGGAAACCAATCATTAATTAAATAATCATAATATGAATCTAATAAAAAGTTACAGAATCTAAAATATGCGCTTCATAGTCCAAAACTAAATCGATTTAATTTGTTTGATATTGAAATAGAGTCCCTTACGCCCCTTGGGAGACTCTAAGCTCCGAATAGTATGTTTGGGTAATGTAAAGGTATGTATGGGAGGCAGCAGTCTTTGCTTTGTTGTGTGCGGCAATGTACACTTATAAATTTGTAAGTCATATGACTATAGAGTCGCTCCCTTAGTCTGCTCCTACGACATTCACACATACGACATCCATTGTGACAGGCAAAGTGTTAGTAAACTCCACCAAGAATATAAACACAGATATATGATGGTAAAAACTTACTTAATTTGTATATCTATGCTCTGTATAAATTGTTATATGTATTTGTTTAGTCTAATTGTAAATAGGGTAACGAGATTGCAAAGGTGAGCAATCAATACTATGTACTCTGAAGTCGTCTGAAAAGACCTGTACCAACATAGATTTATGTTCTAATTCACAATTCGTAAAAATCTAAACAATCAAATCCTTTAGCATGCAACGGCATCCACTAATAGGACCAGAAGCATTTAGACTAATATCACATCACAGAGTCTCATCTCAATCGAAATTGTTAGAAACGATCCCACTGAAGATTATTAATGGAACTATCGGAAGCTGAGTTGTAATGTGCGCTGAATGTTGAACGGCCGTTTAATTCTGTTCGCTATTGCAGTAGACAAACGGCTTAATGTGGATCGGATCTAAAACACGGAGCCGGTTTGTCGAGCTAATCTGCCGGCGCGCACAAAATTTGTGGCACGAGCACAAGCAAATAAATAAACTCGTTTGAGCGAAACGACAGCTACGAGTAGGGAAATTCGCGACTGACTCGTGTGTGAGAAGACATTTATATTCTTGCTGTTTTTATGGACATTAGGGATGTTTCAAATAGTTGATAAACTGTTTTTTTAGCCGTAGGTACAAAGACATGTCATTATTGGTGGTCCCTTCACTTCATATCCCTAATGAAAAAAAAAAACTACTAAATGAATTTTAATGAAGCTTTACAATAATATAGCTTATACATTAGAATAACAATATAGGCTCCAATTTATAAAGATATAAGCTACTTGAAATACTAATCCTGTGAAGACGAAGTCGCGGGCCGAAGTCCTATATGAGATATTCTCCCGTGGTAAATTATTATATATCCTTCCTCAGTCTCAAATTATGTTCTTACCAAATTTAATCTAAATTAAATTGGTCGAACCGGAGATTACCCCGAAACTTTGTAAATCTCTTTACGATATAAATTTCAACTTATTAGAATCTTAAAAAGGTGTAAAAATTAGACCGCAATACCTGCGCGTATATGGAATATAGACAATTATTTTTTCAATACTTCTATATTATTGATAATCCCAGCGCGGATGCCCGAGCTGGGGTAATCTCTTGAACGAAGTGGGTGCAATATGTAAGCTTGAGATGTTCAAACGTGCGGATTATTAGATTAATTGTTATAATCAGCTTAGACCGATGTAATAGTAGATTGTAATATTATTAAAGCGTTTTCTTTTCCTTTTGTTTTCTAGACTATGCCAACATCCGCAAAGAATAAAGTTTTATTTTATAACTATACCAAATGTTTAAGGGCTAGAAAAACAATACTTCGACACGAAATGAAGATTCTGTATGAAAGATTTTAGTGCTAATCAATTATTTTTGTCCGTTACTAACTAAATAAATAAGTTACTGACCGCAAGTAGGTATCGATAGCTTTACGTCAGCTTACGCAGAATACTACGCAGTAATCTTTTAGCGCCATTGTGTCTAGAGCTAGCTTAGCTAGCATTTCTATTCAGTTAACAACTAACGATGAAGATGATAACAAAAACTTTCACGACAGCCTTATGAAAGTTTTTGTTTGTCATCTTGAAGTCAGTTAACCCTGAAACTATTTTCAGGTCGTAGACAAGGACCTAGAATTAGAAATTCAGATCTTACACAAGGACATGACATGTAAATGTTTGGGTGATGGAAGGTGAAAAGTTGAAGTCCCTTTATGGAAGTCCCTTCAAGGTGTGGCCTGCTATTAGGTGGCTCCTTATGCGTGCAAGTATATATTCTCCCGTCTTGGGATCAACTCTATTTCCATGGTAAATTCCCACAGGCATTAATATCTGGCCAGTAGCAACCGGTCGGGTTATCCAAAGGTGATCTGGAGAAATTGGGCTTCCAGTCTCTAGATTACTCTCATTGAGGACAGGACGGATATCGAGATGGTTTATTGTTTCCCGCCGGGTAAATTCCATCTGTTACAAAATCACAAAATCAATAAATACATTACGTAATAACAACTACCTCGTTAAAAATGGGTCCATGTTATATGTAACTTACATGCCCTTTAGATATTATCTCGCTGGCTTTGAAATAGCTATTGATTAACAAGTACCTATCACATGATAAGTAGTTAAGATCGCCCCAGCAAATCTGGAACCCCACTGGAGTGTACGTTGTGATTTTGTAACAGATGTAAAGTCATAGTACCCAGTAATCTTACTTTTCAAAGCACAAACATATTTTTTTTGCTGTGTTAGAAAGACCGCGGTACATAATAAAGACCGTATAGTTTCTATGCAGTAAACTTATGACATAATATACATCATAAATTCCTTTCGAAAATTCTCCTTAGTTCGAAGTCTTCATTGCAGATATATACATTTAGCTTGTGTAAGTAGATACATTTTATGTGAGTATAATTAGATACAGCGACAAGTACATCGAATACATTAGTTAAATGGTATAGTTGTGCAAGCTTTCGCGTCATATCACTTTCGCACCGCATTTAATAAATATACATTGAAGCATGTCTCTGTAGTGCAAAGTAGTAGAAAAAAGCCTTTAAATATAAATATAAATTAAATAACATATACCAAATATGTTAAGCTAGGCTAAGGTTTGATACTCGTAATGCTAATGCGGCTCTGTAAGATTTTTGTAAAATATCGCTGTACAAGTACTTTCTACAAATAGAATTTAATATTGATTACTTTGTTATCGTATTATTCATTTCTGTCGTCTTCAGCCACCCAGTGACAAGAAGCAGCATGCCTGAGTACATAGTGACTCACTAGCCGGTCCACCAATTATGGCAACAAATAAGTTTCTTTCGTGGATAATCTCACTGTTACCCAAGTTCATTATCCCACCTTTCTGCATTGTTTCATTACTGCAGGTTTGACGAATTTTTAATAGGTTCAATTAGCTGCAACTAACAAATAATTGACTATTAGACTTGTGAACCAATGGCGTAACATCTTTGACATTCAAAAGTGATTGTAAAATCCTATTTGAAGAGTAAATTTTTGATTTTGAAATAATATAGCAAAAAATAGCTCGCAATTGCTCCGGGCTCATACATTATTCGAACCCAAATGCCTTTACTTCGAAGGTGGGTTTACCTCCAAGTCTGTTGAGCTCGAGTATTATCAGGGTCTTTTCCTTGAGTACAGAGTTGAACTGAATACATTTGATCGATTCATTAAAACTTCATAGTTTCAAACACACTTTATACAGTGCCAAGAATTGTATACAAGTGAGATAAAATTGGAAAATTGGAAATAGTAATTAACTTACTACTTTACTCACAGGCTGTATTTGAATTCAAGGTGACCGTATCAAAACAATGCTAGAAAGTAGTACATATGAGCTACAGTGGTCTTACACACGAAATATACTTCATTGATCGCTGGACAGGTTAGCGAGTCACTTATGTATTCCAGTATACTGGCTCTTGCCACTGGGCAGTTAAAGGGGACAGAGACCATTTCCAGGTAGTTCCCATGTTATCATATTACTTTTATTTATTTGAAGATAGTATCGAGAAAAAAATATTTTGAAAGAGTGCAGGTTGCGAGCCAAAATATAATCTTTTAAGTTATTACCTGACGTGCAGACTGGTGCCGTTCCACCATGTGAAGCCGGTTAGAGTCGTAACAGCCGCACTACTAAAACTGCTGGCTCTACACCAACGCTCAGTGACAATGGAAAGATCCTGGTTATCCTCCGTTGGTTAATTAGAATTATTTATTAGGTAGGGTCTGTTTCCAAATTCGTTTTGTGCTCGATACACCTGCGTGACAAGTATACCGGAAAGGGCTCGAAAGTTATGTCCGATTCGGAAGTAATTCGTAATTATAATCATAATTCTGCCAATAATGTAGCTCTAGAACTTAACTGATAATGAGTGATTCTAAATCCCTAAGACTTAAGGGATTATGTTATTCATATTCTAAGGTATAACGTGAAAGAAACTGTAGAGTGGTTCCATTTGAATAAGGTCAGATAATTTCTCCTGGAGACTTCATATTCAATAAATAAACGAATTCGTTTTTGTTCATTTATTGCAGAAATATATCATATTAAGTCTAAAAAGTTTCTCCTGAGACAAGGAAGTGAAATAGTTATTTCACCTCACAAATTGAGAAAGATTCTGCTTGTCATTTGAAATTTTAGTACAAAATTGTAATTTATCCAGTAACTATGGCGTGAAAATGCAATGTTGCCTTGATTAGACTAGTGTGTTTTTATTTTACCTTTGGACTAAGATTGGGTTCTTATGGCCCTGTTACTTTAAGACCTACGCTATTCCCATTATAAGCAATTATGACAAATATAAGTCTGCAGTATCGTATAACAAATAAATAATTATATAATCCCGTTAAAGTTAATAACTTGAACAAAGTAGCAAAACTACCATTAATACTGTTAATGCAACGGTGTACCCAAAAATCCATTAAAAAGCATTTATCAGGTACAATTATTAAACCTAAAACAATAAAGTTAACCGAGTAAGCCACATAAAGATATTATCAAGGCAAATAAACAACCGGAGAGTTGACGCGCTAATTAAGCGCCGTGTAACTGTGTAGATATTAGTCGGTGATTCAAACATTTTTTTGTTATATAATAATACATATAATAATAATATATATAATACAAATATAAATCGGTTACCTATGCTGTGACTGATTTAAAATATGTACATGTGACATCGCTCTCGTTAGTTCCATTTACGTCATAAGAGTAAACTGCGTGTTACCGCTACTACATTACTGTGTTACTGTGCCCTGACGGTAGTACTACGTAGTCCCCTAGTTTAATCGTGAACTTTGCGTGTTATTTCTTCGTACATCTAACTTAATTACTTTTATAATTTAAGGCTTATAAAAACTTTAATCATACAGTGCATCTCTTGATTACCTTTGAATCTCACAATTTATGTAATTAAAAAACAATTTCGAAAATAATTGTCAATAATAAGAATTTTGTACCTCATTAGTTGAGACTTTATACAAACAACTTTTTGTCTTCAAATTATTTTAAGAAAACGCAATATTACGTTTCCACGCAACGAAAAAATGAACAAATCTTAAAATCTTCTTCTTTTATAGGTATAGTATATTTGATAGGTAACTTAATTTGAGTGACAATACAGTATTTATGAGTTTGATTATAAATACATAAAATTAAATAAATGTTCATCTTCAACACGTCATGTTGACGCCTTAATCAATGATGACGCGATGTTTTCACAATAGATAGATCACAATGTCTAACCGACAACTTTACCGCAAGACTTTCAAGGTTTATAAAAATATTAATAAAAAATAATGTTTCTGACGGATTTTTGTAAATATATTAACTAATAACGTAATAACTTCGCTAATACTTGGGTGTCAAATCCTCTTTTTTTGTTGGCTCTGTTTAGCCAGTCGTTAATAAAATTAATCAACTAAAAATAATCAATTGACAACCCTATTTTAAGTGGCAATAAAAATGTAACGTTATGGTACCTAAATAAATGTCCAAACAGGAAACAACCAAATAACAGAATTGCGGCAGGCTCGGTGCGTAAACCGATATCGATCTTGGGACAGTGCATAGTGTAATAGCGCAGACAAAGAGAGTCGCCCGTGCTTGGCCGTATCGTATCCAGTTCATTCGCTGTTAGGGTTGTCGCAACAGGGTTAAAATAAAATATTAATCCCCTAACTGGTGTTTACAGGAGAGTGTCAACATACTTATCATTTTTTTCGCATTCACAGATGTAATAACAGTTTAGTCAAAGGGTGCTTGATAGTTTATTGCTGTGAACGGGAGGTAATTAAATTAATGTTTTAATTTAATTCCCTTCCGATAAACCGTAATCTGTAAACACTAGATTGAGTAAGTAAAACTCTATGTAGAGTTCTATTAGTACACACATAATAGATTAAGTTGAAATCCATCGATTCATTGTAAATATATATACAATAACTTGACTTGTATTATGTGGGATTTAAATTGCAAACCCAACTTGCGACCAATAAATTACGCGTCAGATTGACCCAAAAACTACTGGCACCTCGTAACAATGATCTCGACTGCGCCACAATTGCTGTAATTTATTTATTTGTGGTTATAACGTATCGCACATTTCAACTGCGCATCCAATAGCCTGCGTTTGCATATTTAAGGTGCTATTCAATGTCACTATTTTAAAAGAAATGTCCCACATTAGGATTTTTATCGTCTGTTGTGAGTGCAGTTACTCACATGCACAAACACACCCAAATCGATAAATTTACATAGGTCATATAAAATATTTGCCCCATGCGGGAAACGAACCCGCGACTCGTTGTGCAGAAGCCGATCACTGGACCTTCGCCAACCGTAGTGGCAATCTTGTTACAATATGACGTAATTTATTTATTTATTTATAAGTTCTTTATTTAACACTTTACAAACTTATTTCTAAAATAAACTACTTCTTCTAGCCAAGTTGTCTGATATTGTATACATACATAGGTATAGCCTTTATGTCTGTAGCCTTTTTCCCATGGGAGTAGGCAAAGATTTAATATAATAAATATATTTAATAATAAACTGAAAGCTTTCCTCCTAGATAAAACTTACTATCCGTAAAGGAGTACCTAAATAACCAACAAATATAACATGCATACATACCTTAACCAGGCTTCTTATAGTAATAAAATAATAACACACAATACACCTACAATATCCTTTCCATAAATATACTTTAAATACACAAACATATATAAGTATTATACATTATAACTATTCTTTAAGCTGCTGTCTTTCATTTTTTGGTGAAAATATAATAAAAATTGTAATTAAGTATTTTATTTTAATTAAAAATGAATAATAAAATATTCTTAAATACATTATACATTACATATAAATATTAATAAATAATTAAATATACCTACCTAAGTTAATACAATTTTATAAAAATGGAATATTTATTATAAATTAAAATTAATAATTAAATACACTATACATTACATATAAATTATAATAAATAATTAAATAGGTATACTTAAATTAATACAATTTTATCAGTAATGATTAATACATATAAAAATACTTCCTCGCTCCCGTTGATCTATATTGCTGTGCCCGACAGGGTCCATAATTGTACCTACCTCTAATTTTAAGATCACCTGTATCACATTATGGAACGCAATAAAGTCATTGAGTATTGAGTATTGAGTATTGAAAGATCACAGTTATCCACTTGCTATGATCCAAACTTACTTTCCTAGCGTCCTCGACTTTCATTAATGCACGCTCGGTTACGGGTAGAAATATACTACAGTTGTATACAAAGAAGTTATGTATAATAAAGTTTTATACAAAGATTTGGGAGGCAAGCAAGCAGACACACAGTATGAAGGAATGATAAGCTATTACTGTCGCCCAGGGACACCGGAAAAACCAGAGAGTCATATGTGCATTGTCCGCTTTTTAAATAGGAATACGCATTTTTTATACTGGGCACATTGTACCGGCTTGGAAATACCATATTATAAATACTATACTTATAGATAGTGCGAGACAGAAAATTCTTGGAAAATTGGAAAAATACCGTAATACTGTTGTGGACTGCCTACCGTCAAGGTGATGAGGGTGAACGTTCTCTTGCATGGAATGATGGGGAAATTGGTAATCAAAAACGCTTTAAACAATCACTTGAAGAGTTTATTGAAGTTAATAAATTAAACAGTTTATTTTGGCTTTTTTATTTCAACAACTTGGAATAAAAGTACTCTTCTATTTTTGCGGACGAATAAACAAAAGCTATTTGATTTCGATAATTTAATTGAACTTATATAAAACAATATGTTAGTTACATACTTTTTTAACTCAAGAACGGCTCAGAAGCGATTATCTATTTGTTAGATTTGTCTCCGTCAAGAATAGGGTAAGAAATAAAAAATAAGTATTTCTTATATGTACACCAATTAGCTTAGCCCAAAGTTACAGACTTAGACTTACAGAGCTTCTGTAAGTCTAAGAGGACCGGCCTACCCACTAAAACCCCCTGCTGTTCTCCAAGCCTATATCGGGGCGCGCGTGGCGGGTTGCGTTTCCGCGATCTACCGCCACTGTGTTATGGGATCTAGGGTTATGGATAGACATACATATATTATATATATTTTTGATAGAAATATATATTAACAATCATAACTAAGGTACAAATGCTCTTATTCATTACACAAACATCTGCCCTCACCGGAACTAGAACCCGGGACCATTCGATTACGGAGGTCGTTAAAATTATGGATAAAACTATTTGATAGTTATAATTCAATATATAATATATTGAATTACTCTTGTATTTTCGCCACTTTTCGCTGTCGACAGGTAATGTCACTCATTGATTGCGAGTAGATCAGGCGTTACAAAGTTCGCCAGATCACTTAGTATAAAAGAGAAAAAAGTAATAACTCTCAAGTTTTATTAAACAACAAAAGAGTTGAGTGGAAAAAAAAAGATATCACGGTCAACAACCTATTATCAGGGATAACATCAAATAGCTTTCGGCGAGATTAAACTTTAGTACGTTCTATTTTTGTGTATTCCATTCAACGATATAAATAACTTATACAGGCACGTGACAGCGACCATTTTGTAGCACCGCGAGGGCTGTGAGCGCTTTATAAATAGCATTCTATCAAACAATTTGGTGATCAAAATAATTTTACATTGTACCAAGCATTTAATTGATAAGTTGGCCGTTCGGTATTGATTCATATTTCATTCTCAATTTGTATAAATATTTTGTATTAGAGTTAAGTTTTGTTGTATATGTAAAAAGAAGTAAAGTTATTAATTTTGATTGATTGATTGATTTCCCATGCGAATAAAATGTTTTTACGTCATAAAAATACAATTACAGTAATAGTATCCTGTCTTTCGGTGGATCTCAAATTATACCGATGCAGCAATTATTAATATTTTTTTTTATAAAAGGTACGAAATATAAAAGCTATTGAACTATATATTTATAAAGGTAAGGTATAAAATAGGTAGCTAAGTACTTTTACAGCATATAGTATAAATATAGGAAACGTTATGTGAAATATTTTTGACTCGGGCGAATCCTGCGTATTCCACGAAGCATGTTGACGTCATAATTCAAGAAACAGAGTAAGTACCTATACAACCTGATTCCAACTAGATTCCGTTGGAAGAACAGAAACAGCCTTTTTTAATCAAAGCAAACTTATTAGTTGTTAGTAACTAAGTATTAACATCTCACTAAAAAATCTTTAGGAATTTTCCATTATTTCAATTTAATTCCTCAGGCTTTATAGTTATTAGCGTCACCGCGGTTTGATAACGACGCAGGTAGAAAAATAGTATTTCAATATTCCTATAAAATCAATAACAATCACCATTATATATGTAGTAAATCAATAGTATTCTCCTATTTGCATGGCTTTTCGAAGGTCAAGCATCAACATACATAAACATACGATATGAAATGTTATATAAATGCAGTTTGTGCCAATAAAAGTCTGGTGTCATTTTACGGCCCGGGGGCTGAACGAATCAGATGAATGAATAAAACATTGGATTGCCCGGCTGTGATATGTCATAATAATTATGCTTTCTAGGGTTATGCATCGTTGAATATTACAGGAATACATGCTTCATGGGGTTCGAATCAGACTGAGGAAATTATGAAGTGCAGATGATAGTAGGTTTTAAAGAAATATAGTGAATTGGCATAATATTACTAATATTAAAATTAAACATACTATGTTTGTATAAAGGTTTTTGACGTTCATAATATATCACTACTTTTTCCGAGAGAGATCCCTTGGCCTTCTCCAAGGATCTTGACACTGGTTGGGCCTGCGTTATTAGTGTTTTACCGAGATTTTCAACAAATCGTCGGTTTGCGTTATGGGAAGTTTACCAAGGCTGTGTTTCCCGGTATTTTTATGCCAGTTTTTCATCTTTTTACTCCAACAGCTATACACAGACAAGAAAACAATATGTCCTGCTCCTGTGGCTGATATTTAATATTTCTTAGAATTATGTCGGTAATCCCACGTAATACTTTATTTCTGATATATGTTTTTTTTTATATTTGGGATCTAGGGTAACGAATATAGATACATATATAAGTATATTTGATATATTATATTATTTGATATATTAACAAATAGTTGTTACTAGTAGTCATGGGACTAAGGTACAAATGTACGCATTCATGACACAAACTTCTGCGCCCACCGGGATTCGAATTCGGGAGAGATGGCGACACCTTGAAACCGGTGTTCTAAAAGCTCGGCCGTTAGCAAACTATCACGCAGAAATACCCTGCAATCTCCTTTATTCTGTGAGCCTTTTTATAAGGCCTTATGTGATGAAAAAGTTTGACGACTTCTTCCGTCTCGGAGAAGCCGGTTCCGAAAAAAAATTACAGTTCTATCTTGACGATTATGGACTGTGATAAGGCTTTCAAGTCTATTGACATTTGAACCATGCTTCAACCTCTCGAGAGGTGCCATATGGATTCGATACATTCAATGTGCAATCATCTGTCATCAATTGTCACTTGTATATCTGTATTTTGTCTTTGAAATTCATAAATCTGAATTTGAATTTAAATTGTTTATTTTGGAATTTATCTGCTTTACTTTTGAGAAAAAATAAAAAATCTGAAAATAAGAAAAGGCAGAAATAATAAATGTACGTATTAGTCATGTACTCTCACAATAAATGATTATACTTATCTAGTGACATCTATAAAATAACGTATTATCGTTAGCACAACGCTGAAACGAAAGTAAAATAGACCTATCGTTTGAGTTTTCTTTTGTTAGGAATAACATACATAAACCGATTTGTTCCGTCCAAATGAGAGTGAGTAAGCAGTTCCTAGCATCTCGGAGCTCCTGAATCATCTTCACTTACCGTCAGGTGAGACGAGGGTCGGACGCGGACTACATGTTTTCAGCAATTCCACTGAAATGTCGCTTCCTCTTACCGCCCGCACGTATAATTAAGTACGTGTGTTCAGAAGTTTGTTATTTGGTTAGAATAACAACTTAATTAAAGAGTAATGAAATTATATTATCTGAATGTGAGAATACTATTTCTTAAGCTTATTAATAATATTTTTTATTACCAAGTTGAGTATTTTAGTATACTATAATAAAGTAATTTCAAATAAAATTACTTCATTGTTGGGAGCAAACATTGATTATAAAATTAATTAAGCAGTAAAAATACTGTTACATTTCGACCAGCTTGACATTAAACCCTAAGTAGGGCGATAATGTGAATGTAACATTATAGATTTAACAAGATACAGTTAAAAGTAATACTTATATATTATACATATATATAAAATAAAAATATTTTTGATAGAAACATTAACAACCTTACTAATATAACAACCCTAATAATATATAAGATTAAAGCAAAGAACTTTTTAGTCTTGTATTGCAATCTTATTTCAAAGTATTCTAATTAGGTTAAACTATATACCGCCAAATACATTAAGAATATTCGTTCAAAAATATTCAAACAAGTATCAAAAATATTTCCCTTCTTGTATTTAGGATGCTTGGATGGTTTGGGCATGTGGAACGGATGGATCAAAGTAGACTGACCAAAATGATTTATGAAGCTGGAGTGAGTGGAGATACGGGACGAGGAAGACCTAGGCGAACATATTTCGAACAAATCGAAAGTGTCCTCAAAAAAGGCCCGGTCAGAAGTACCCGCAATCGTCGAGCATGTATGAGGAATGTTATGAAAGTAGATGAAGCGAAAGAGATATGTAAAGACCGTAGCAAGTGGAAAGACGTAATCTCTGCCTACCCCCGTGGGAAAAAGGCGTGAGTGTATGTATGTATGTATGTATTTAGGGTTAATATCCTAACAATTTCCGTAATTCGCGCTTTAGTAGTTGCAATAACTCTTAACTTCATACGATATAATGAAAAATATCAGTGCACTGTGGGTGAGTGGGCGTAGTTTCAGAGGCTGACATTTAAACAGCGTGGGCGAGGTATTGTAGGCAGTAGCTACTGCGTAGCGGACGACTTGCGTCAGACAAGATACCTTCGCTCAATGTTTGTATCCACTCGTTTCAGCTGTATAATCTATTTACGTAATTTAAAACTGTTTTTCATTTAGGTTTATTTTAAGGGGTTATCGCAAATATTTCTTAAATCTCAAAATACTGTGTGTTTATTCAAGTTTGTGAAGAAGACGTTAGAAGCAACATTATTAATATTTTTTATACTTCTTTACAAATTTTCTAAGTAACATCTAATAAACTGCTTTCCAATGTGTACTGATTGTACAACGGGTATATAGGTATTTTTTTAAATATTTCGATGTTCTTTTATATAACAAAGAAAATCTTTAAATAATAAAAATTAAGCAAGCGCTATGTAATGCTAACAAAAGGATACTTTTACTAGAGAGCGAATGCAGTCTCCGTAATATAACTGTAATTGATACTTTAAATTTCTAGGGATTTCGCCGTATGATTTTACCATTATTATTATTATATATAAAGGTGCGAAATATATTTTACAGAACTCAAGTTATTCCTGTAGACATACTCATTAGGCAGACCGACAATGGCAGAATCTAATTGATAAACTATGAACGAACCTACGAACACATTCGGTTTCAATTTTGAAAATTAGTTTTGATTTTCATGAAAATTTAAACTTGCTTTTTTGACAGAATTGATTTCCTAGCTTGCTAGAACTCAATCTAACAAGGTGAAGGTAGGTCATAAAGATTACTTTGATTATCAGAGTTTCATTTACGTCCCTACCCATGGCACGAGTCTGCTCTATCAAAGCTAGGGTAATTTGGACTTGAGTCAGCTAAGTTGGCCCGGTGCATATTCATCGACTTTAAATGTGTTTACTCGCAGATGTATAAAGATAGTTTCATAAAGTTTTCCTTCACAGTAGTAGCGTCCGAAAATCTCGATATGAAAATTCTAGCCACACAGCTATATGTCAGGATCAATTTGCTAGCACATTCCCATCAATACTATTTAAGTCTTCAACATATATTATTAAAAAATATTTACACCTTTTAAGTAAAATTACCATAATTACGCTTATTTATTTGTCATTTACTAAGACTGTCAATTGTCCCCGTAAGTGGTAAATTGGTTGTATTACCATCCCCGATCCCAATAAAGGGGTCGTGAGCTATCATGTGGGCGTTTAGCCATTGACATTTGAATCCGCGCTGCGTGGGTGGGCCGAGCTACTCGCGTATAGCCACTTTATTTGCTTTGTTTAACGCGGGGTTAATTAAATGGTGGCCGCGCAATTTTCACAAATGACCCAGTGACTGTTCGCGGGCTACGAGTTTAATTATTAGATGTGTCGTCAGTCTTTTTTCATGAAGTAAGGAGTAATAATATTAAATTTATAAAAGTTAATTTACTAACATGATTGTTTTTTTTTTATATATACACAGGGAATCTCTTGGCCTTCACTTCACCTGATGGTAAATGATGATAACGAAAAATCTCCTCTGCTTTTTAACAAAATCTCTAACAATGAACAACTAACACTACACTCGCACACCGCACAGGTAGAAGAAGTGTGCGAAGGTGCGAAGACCATACTATGCGTCATGACATGCCTAGATAACAGATTCACATCGCTATTCCTCGCTAGACGGAAGCAACCTTTAACTTACGACTTCTCAAGTTTTTTTTCTGGTGACAGTGTATCTAGCCAGAAACATCAGGAGCCTCACTACGAACAAAAGCGAACAGTAAAACTATGCCAAGGCTGTTAGTATTTTTTTTATATTATTGTAAGATATAATTAGATAAAAAAAGACTTCATGCAGCCTAGCGTGATGTACTAAGGCTTAAAGATTCAAACAGACGTGCGGACACATTTACGCTGCTGGATTATATTTTTAGTGTCAAGTTCATTTGTGTTTAATCTCCTTAGAAATATCTTGAATCGATTATGTAACTAATATAATCAGATTCAATATCGGATAGAGATTACAAGGAAATTTTAACGGATACTAAAGGATCTCTATTTAAAAGTATATATTATTTTACTTGTACTCCTTAAGTACATAATCGAAATTTACGACGAAAAGATATTTTAGTCTTCGATTTTGCGATATTTGAGAGCTCTGTGGTAAAATTATATTCTTTTCTTCGAAATGCTTTATACTGTCCTGAATGCCCTCTGATTGAAGTATCTTATTATTTCGTAAAGGGTGGGACGTAGGTGGCGTTGGAGTTTGTGGGCGGGACTAATGTGGTATTTTACCATGAATATAAATTTTACACATATTTCATGGAACAGGATTCAGTAGTGTCGTCAAAAACTATAGTCCGAGACAACTAAAAATATTCGCGGAGTATCTTTAATAAGGTGATCTTTAATGCTGAAACTTAACGGCTCTGTTATTAAAATCCTAATATTTATAATTTATTTATTCGTTTATGCTTGACTGTTGTTTGTGATTAAATCTTTATCTTTGATTTACAATTAAATCTACTGGAGAATATTCGCAGACATTGTTTTATAATATTATAAGCTACTCAAACTTTTCAAACGATGTTTCGGGTATCGAGCATTCCACGTGGTTCTCCAATCCGCCCCAGTCAATACAACATCTATCTATTTTATACTGGATGGTAAAAGTGCAGCTTATTTGATAAATAGAATTCGACCAGCACATATAACTATAATGATAAACAAATACTCGTATTAACAATTGCTCAAGTTAGAAAAAACACCTTAATCAAGATGGCCAAGATGGTCCTTGATGAACAATTTAAAGAAGTGTGAGTGCCATTTGTTAGCATTGATGATAATCTCCCAAGTTAAATAAATTTCCTTGGCTGGCATTTGATCTAATACTTTTTGCTCTTGGGATATATTAAATAATTAACTTGGAGAGCATGTTAAAGCCTCTGGAGAGTACGAAATTATAGTGTACTTCACACTAGCAACCCTCACTAATTGAAAAACTTAGGTACATAAGTTTTTTGTTGTGCTTATGTTCCAGACACTAACCCAACGTCTAGAAACACAAGGGCGACCCTTACTGTAGTTATCTAATATCAGCAAATTCTAGCAGGTAGACTAATTGTGGGTTGTGGTGTACTTGTGATGTCAATTGACATGTTCTCGGAATCTTTGCCAGTATTCAGGAAGCATGTCCTGGAAAGCCTAGCGAGCCAATATCTATCTTAAAATAGTTTAGTAGTTACAAAATTTTCTAAATATCCCTACCGGTCTTTAGCGGTTGTTATAGGTTGTTGTTTGTTTGCTTTTCTTTTTTTTTTCTTTTCAGAACACTTTAATGATTAACTCTCTATTTAATTGTAAACTTTATATTTTTTTATTGTACGCAGTTATTTAATGTTATGTTGTTAAGTATTATATATCTGTGAATGTTGTACTTACTTTTAACTGGTTATGCATTAAGATTTGTATCTACCTAATGCATCTATGTAAATGTAATATTGTAATAACTGTTGGTGAGTCATAATAAAAAAATAAAAAAAAATGTTGTTTTAATTTTGGGGTAGCCATCTGCATCTTTCTCGAATTCTTTACCTACATTAATGAATTACTTTTATGTTTTTATAAACATAATGTAGTTGTTACTTTCACTCACTCATTTTTCAATATGAAAATTCTGATATTTTTTTCATATCTTAAATGTACTTTTGGAGTAATTCTTGATACAAATATATTTTATTAACATCGTTATGTGATTTACCCTGTAATTAATTTGTTAATATTTCCATCTCACTATTAACGTAGTAAAAAATAGTTTGACATATATTCAATTTGTTTACATTGCGAAATTGTGGTGGGCCCTACTCCATACAAAAATAAATTGTAGATTAATATGGATGTAAATTTACACAAAGACGACTTTAGTAATTTTATTTACGGAGCAATAAAATTGAAGCGTCCCCTTATGATGTCAAAATAAGAGATTTTTGTTAGAAGGAATATAGTACTTATAACAAGAATAATATTTTTATCTATCTGTTTGTTGTGGGTAACCTTTGTACTAGCTGAACCGATTTTCGTGGGATTTCACTGGCAAATAGGCGTTGTTATCAGGCTACTTTATGGGCAATGTAACTTCAGGCTGTGACCAATAGGATCATCGTAAGTAAACATTAATTATTGTATGTAAAGAGAACGCATATGAGTCGGACCTCTATCCCTTAACTTGCCCTTGCAAGATGATGATACCAATGATAAACTTATAAATATTTTGCTGTCACGTGAACACGAAAACAGTTCCAAAAAGCTTTGTGTCTCTACAACTTTAAAGAATTTCCTCCTTTGCTACAACAAAGAAAACGTGAAAATGTTTGCAAAGAAGTTACACAATTATGTATCAAGTACCCCAAACCAGAAACCCTACAAGTTCTAAAGCTTGACTAGAACAGTTTGACTTTATACGGAATCCACAGAAGCTTGTTTGCCTTCACTTAAAGTAAAAACTCGCTAACGGAAAAGTCTCTAAGTACAAATCCATTAATAACAAAAGCGTTTTAACAATGCGACTTGTATAACATTGTACTAGTTACATTATTTAAATTTTTGAGGAATTATGATTTGTTTCTAGCTAACCCGGTAAACATTGCTTTTCCGTGTAATTAGTATAGATATTTTATAATAAAGTCAATACCGGATGTTATATAAAGTTGTAATAATATTTAATATTATTTAACGTTGATGAGCTATCTGGATTCTGTAGGAAAAATATTTGCAAAAATGTACTTTTTTATAGTCTTGACTGCTGATTAATACACCGTTAAATATTTATATACACATAGTAATACACAGTTATATACACATATTTATATTACATAGTATATACTCGATGTGGTTATTATCAAGGTAACAGGTTCTTTCATTTCGATTGTGAAGAGAATTATATGTAGTTAATTTAGTTCAAAAATATTTAATGAAATAAAAATAAGTTTATATTTTAGTTGAAATTGGTTTACAAAAATATCGCGGAATCACTCTATAAACAATATAGACGTGCCACAGTCTTTGTGAAAATAGTATAGAACTAAAAGTATAGAAGACCTCAATATTCACATAATAAAGATGGTTTACAAACAATCCAATTCTTATTACGATCTTAGATATTTATAAAACTGTTGGTTTATTACTCGTATATTATCTTACGCCATAACTAAGTTGGCAGCCGACTCAGTTTATTACATCCACAAAAAAATACATAGAGGCTTTAAGTGTGGGGTATTGTTTGAATGTACTATATGATTGTATATTATATTTTATGTATAAGCATGATATGCACTTATGTTGCCTCACGATAGTTTATTTATTATTGGTTTTTGGTTGATAGTTAATAGTAGGGTTGTAACGGAACTTCGCCTCCGCCTCCGTTACTGCGGAAGTTCCGCAAGATATTGTACTTTCGCCTCCGCTTCCGCCTCCGCACAATTGTTGCGGAGTTGTAACGGAGTTTTATTTACGTTATCATAGAGCAACACCGCGTGAGCGCGCTAAATGGTCACGAATCGTGCTGCCAAAAAAGCTGGAGTAGAATCAAACCCAATGCATGATCTACCGTGGGAGAGCCATGCTTCGGCACGAATTGGGCCGGCTCGACCGGAGTGATACCACGGCCTCACAGAAAACCGGCGTAAAATAGCGCTTGCGCTGTGTTTCGCCGAGTGAGTGAGGGTACCGGAGGCCCAACCCCCCTTATTCCCCTCTATTCCCCTTATTCCCCCTATTCCCTTTTAAAAGGCCGGCAACGCATCTGTGACTCCTCTGGTGTTGCGGGTGTCCATGGGCAACGGTTATCGCTTACCATCAGGTGATCCGTTTGCTCGTTTGCTGCCCTATGCTATAAAAAAAAAAAAAAAAAAAAATGATGAATCAGGCAGTACAAGCTTCCAGATATTTTCACCAACACAAAGCGTGCATTCGAATCTGGCTGACATATTGACAAATCGCATTGACAGTGAAGAGGAAACTGAAAATGACGACAGCAATAGTAACCTCATGATATGAAAATTTTAATTAATGGATATAATAAAGAAAACAGATTCAAATTAGACGATGATCTTTCACCTTCGCCTCCGCCTCCGTTAACCTCCGCATCCGCGGAAGTGAAACTCATCGCCTTCGCATCCGCCTCCGCCTCCGTTAAGAAGGCCTCCGTTACAACACTAGTTAATAGTACCTAACATGAGCTGTCTAGTGCGTAAGATCCGCAGTTGAAATCTTTATTCAAAAATTTATATTTTAGTAAATAAATAATTTCTTTCATAATTTCGATTCCCTTACGGTTTGTTTTATTTCAATTGTTAGTGTTATTCTTGACGAAGACGAATCTAACAAATACCTGATCATTTAATTTGATACTGTTGTTCTTTAGTTATAAGTAACATGACTTTGTTTTATGTATATGCGATATATGAATAAACATGTTTTTAATTGAACTTTGCGCTCATAACTAATTTTAATAAGACCTAAATGTTTGTCCTAAAATATCTAGATCTTAAGCGCATGTCTATAATTGGTTTGACTGTATGCTGATCACTGTTTGTTTATGTTTTTATGATGTTGTTGTGTGTTTATGTTTGTGTGTTACTGTTATCGTACCTATATATTTTTGTATTATTGTCGTGTTCAGATAAATCTTTAATTGATTTTTTGTTACTTCAATACATAGTATAAAACAAAGTCGCTTTCGCTGTATGTCCGTATGTATGCTTAGATCTTTAAAACTACGCAACGGATTTTGACGCGGTTTTTTTTAATAGATAGAGTGATTCTTAAGGAAGGTTTGTATGTATAATAAATGCATAATATAGTAGAGAAACACTGATAAATTTAAAGGTTTCTAATGTGATGTCGTAAATAAGCACTTTTTTTGCGCTTATATTGCAAACGCTGGCTGAACCCTACGAGATAGACCAAAATAATGTACTACAGTATTGTACAACTTACAAAAATCCACAAAAAAGTCCGCGATGGTACTATGTCTATCTCTTAGGGATAACCCACCATAACCATTTTTTCACTGCACCCGTGCGAAGCCGGGGCGGGTCGCTAGTTGTATATAAAAATGAATATTTCTATTCAAAAATATTAAAAAATCGATTTTACTATTTTTTTTGTAACTATTAATTATTTATTTAACTCATACTTATATAATTTTTATTATTTGATTGTTGCTATAGTCGTTTAAGCAGATAAAATAATTATATATAGAAATAATTGCTTTGTTCTGATTTTTTAAATATAAAATTGATATGATACATCAGTTTTCAGTCGATAACGAAACTTTCACGCGTTCATGGAACTGAAGTGAAAAGTACGACATGAAACTAATATTGCACCGAGAATTTGTGCTGACACATTTTAATTTCCTGAACGTTAGTAGAATGCAGATAAGATTTATAGGACGTTGCGAGACGGATAATTCACTTCAAATAAGTAATAGGGCCACGGTACCCATATCAGGGCATGATGGGCTAATCTGCGATATCGTCCCAAGGGTAAGAAATGATTTGTGTTCAGTATCGTGGTGTCATAAGCCTATGTGAAGCTTAGCGCATGGAATATAATTTACGCTTAAAAGGTGTTAGCGTAAAAACATTTACCAATGTAATTGTGATGATAATATGTAATAGATATTTAATTAATTACAAATTAAAAGAACCGTGCTATATGTATACTTGTGTATGTTACAAACACGAAATGTTATGTATTGTTTAAATGGTTGTTCTATGCTATAGTAATCAATTTAACTCTTTAGAATATTCTTAAAGATATGAAACGGATAGATTTACATATTATATTTAGTACACACAACAAAATTCAACACAAACAGCAAACACCTGTTTGCTTTAACCTTTGAAAATGCTGTAAAGCGAAACCGGTCAGGTCGACAATAATTAAAATTAGTGGAACAGTACAAGTGTTTTATTCAACAAGTCATAATTTGGAATCAAACGAAAGCAAAGTCCCCGATGGGAATCGAATCATAGACGATAAAAAAGAAATTTGCTGCAATCCGTCATGTTTTACCTTGCCATTTTCTACTCCGTCAGATGTTTTTTGCACTCGCTCCGTACAATTTTGGGTAGCACGTAGATAAGTGATCGTATATCAATGACGCATTATTCTTAATGTATGGTTTTAGCAGTATGTTAAAGAACCTGTAACTTATACGCAGAAAATAGACATAGAACGAAATAGAAACACCGTCTGCTCGACTCGCAATATAAAAATAAAGCAAAGTAGGTGTTCATAAAACAGCCTTATGAATCACATTGATGTTAATAAGCTTGCGTTGCAACTGAGCGATCGTGAATATGCACCATTACGTTATACCGAGGGTCACCATAAATGGCACCAAAGGCCATGTTAAAACAAGGTTATCAATGCCAAAGTCTGCTACTACAGTCAATACCATTACTATATTAACGACAGCAGCAACATTGCGAATAATAAAACTGTACGTTAAAAATGCTAACAATTCAAGAGGCCCTTATTAAAGGTTTATTCGATCTGTTGTGAAATGGGATTATGCGTCGGGAGCAATTAAACGCGCAAACACCAGCTACCTAAACAGCGTCGAGTCGGCGTCAAACTCATCTGAATAATGTTCAAAGTGATATCGTTATACAAACAGGGCTAACGATTAGTAGGTTAACAAACCGTCGAAATTAACAAGTAAATAATTAAAATGATAATTGTGATTCTAATTTCTAGATAAGCCGTGCGGTGATGGATTAAGAATACAAATACACACGGTGATTTATATATTGCCGCTTAAATTTTAACATCGCTTATCTTAAAATGGTGAACTTTTCAGGAGACAAATAAAAACTTCTAAATCTTGTAACACGTTAGGAACGTGTATTTCTTACCATAAATATTTCAATTTGGAGCATTACTAAGTGTTTGTGATTATATTAAAACACATTCTTGTTACAAAACTAGAAAGCTTATTATTGAATTCATTTAAAAGTTTATCATTATGAGTTGCACGAAGTTAAAAGTTAAGCGCTAATATAGTTAAAGTTGTCATAAATATTGTTACAAAGAGAAATCAATCAACCAATTCCATACAAGATTTATTACTTTAATGTGTTTTTTTAGTTAATAGGTATATAAAACATTACAAATATACGTAACTTATTCGAAATGTCCATGACTTGAGAATTTCCATGACTACAAAACAGTCCTTTTAATATTGAAGCCAGTTATTAATTGAAGTACACACTCTTTCTATGTGAAAATTCTTTTCTGCCAATCTCATGAATTGCTTTAGGGACTCAAAAGTTTTTATAACGGTTGCAGCAAGTCTTAGTCTCTACAACTTTGTATGTATCATAATCCAGCGGTTTAATATCGGGACTAGATGATGACTACTCTTCAGCTCTGATACATTTCAGAACGTTCGTTTCTTGCTGAAAGGATCACTACAATGTATACTTTGATACACTTGTGTCGATGTTTTTATACTGCTTAATTGTAAAAAATATCTCAGTGCTAAACACACATTTTTCTTTAATCTCTCTTTGCTAACCGCTTAAGTAGTTGTTTTGGTTTAAGCATTCTGTTCTGTTTTAAGATTACTTAACTGGTTATACAAATGCATCTCTGACCAGCTACAAGTCCTAAATTGTCTTTTAAAATACGGAACTTTTTTATGTACTGTGTTGCAATTTACAAGCAAGCAGATTGCCCACCTGATGGTAAGTACAGTTGCATATAGTCATGTGGTCCTTGTGAGATTCGCAGCAAATCTGCAGCCCTGTTAATAATCACAGTGTATATTGTTAACACGTGTCCTAAGATGTAAAGCCACAATACCTAGTGATTTCACTGCTTATCTTACACTTCACACCGGAATACAGCAATGAGAAAACTGCTATTTTGTGGGAGATTTACCTAAATACCATTACCTAATGAATATGGTTCTAGCAGAGCTAGCACATCTTCATCTCGCGAGATAAAATCTTTTCCTTACTAAAAAGATTTCTTCGAGTTTTTTCCCTTATTGTTTTGGTCGCCTTTTTCGTGCGAGCATTGCGTAGACGGCCAGATCTTTGTCTGTCACAAACAGAGGAAGTTTTATTGTATCTATCAATAGCCCGGCAGATAAACATTCGTGTAATACTAAGCGTTTTAAAAACAGTATCTTGCTCCATACCCACTTTGCGCAATGCATTTTACAGCGGTCTTCTTTATCATCCTACTCCAGTTTAATACAAAAAACATATTGGACATCTGATTGGCACAAAAATAAGAAAATATAATAAACATTCGTATAAGAAGGAAAAATTTAAATCGTAGTATTTTGTTAATTTTACGTTACAATTGTAACGGTATTTACGGCCAAACTAAGTACAACCACGAAGTAGATATTACAGCAGCAGCGTTAAAATCGGGGCTTTTAAATTAGACCAATTGGTGTAATTTCATTATTGCATGCTAATAGCGAGAGAATCAAGATGTCGGTCTTCGCTCTAAATGTCATGTTAAAGTAAAAAAAAATATTCTACGTCAGCCTTAACAGGCACTTATTGATATTAAATGCGTCAAATTTTTTGTTTCCTTTTTCCAAATATCAACATTACAATCATTAATTTACATACGAGTAGTTTAGAATAATGAAAAGTCCAGTTGAGTTTTCCAATTTAGATATACGAAATTCAATCATGAATGCTAAAACATTTTGTTATCAAATTCTAAGTTTGGTCAGTGCGATTATCAGGCCCTTTATATAATAAGCTTTTTTCATTTACTTAAATGAATCTGCTGAATATTACTTTAATTTTATTGTAGAAGAGCACACAAAAATCTCTAAAAGAATTATTAACTATCTTCAGCCTGGTATTTGGTCAAGTTAATACATGTTTTGTCTAGTATTAACAGACTGAATATCAAATAAATTGATACCCGCAATACGAGCGCCTTCGCTGTCGAATAATAACTAACTGAATACAGACCAGGTGTGAACACGATTTGTTATGCGCAGAAATCCTTTGATTTGTGGTCAGAAAACCGATACTACTCGGTTGACCGGCCGACGTTGACGCGAACTACACACATATCGCCAAGTACTGTTCTACACGTTGGCCCAACGTGCTGGCCCAATACGTTTAGCCAATATGTATAGCTAATATTATAATATTAGTAGGTATTATAGTTAGTAGGTAGTATAGATAATATAGTTAGGTTAATAATACATATGTCGCCCATTCGTTATTTCCGAGGATTTTAAGACAATTAATTAAGTTTACAGCATCATACTTACTCGTAGATTGGACATGTAGAAAGGATGGATAAAAGACGACTGACGACAGAAATATATAAGCCAAGGCCATTTGATAAGGGACGACCTTGACAAACATTCTTGGACCAGATAGGTGACATACTGAAGGTCAATACTCAATACTTTATTGTTTCCAATTTTAAAAGATGGTCAGATAATTTTGGACCCTGTTGGGCGCAACAATATGGTAGGTATGTTGCTACAAATACAACTAAAATAATTATAAAATCAATTTATAGTCAATAAAATAACACAACACACACACACACACACACACCACACACACCACACACCACACACACATATAATATATATATTATATTATATATATATATATATATATATATATATATATATATATAATATATATATATGTATATGTGTGGGTGTATGTGTATATATATATAGATCTAATATATAACATATACGTAAGGTGGAGTGATGATTTGCGCAGGACGGCTGGCAGGAGCTGGATGCGAGAAGCCGAAAACAGATCTCAGTGGCGTACACTCGAAGAGGCCTATGTCCAGCAGTGGACGAAGAGGGGCTGATGATGATAATGATGATGATGATACGTACACATACATATACATATATATGTGTAAATTAATATGTGCTTACTATTAGGTACAGAATAACAAAAATATTTTATTTATCATTTCATATAAATTATGTAATACAAAAATAATAATAAATGATACAGATGATGATGATGATGATGATGTCAGGTCAAGAGTACCCGTAACCGACGAGCATGCATGAAATAATTAACGAAAGTTGAGGAAGTTAGGGAAGTATGTTTGGATCTTAGCAAGTGGAAAACTTTGATCTCTGCCTACCCCCACGGGAAAGAAGCGTGGACATAATATACATGTATGTATACTGCCTCCGTGGTCTACTGGAAATGTATTATTCGGCTTATATCCAAACGCAATAACTATATAATTGGTTAGTGAAATGTACATGTGCGAGTTGCTCACATTGAAAAGCCCTATCATGCTCAGCGGCGCAGACTTAAGGTCACCCCGACCCGAGGTGACCCCCGCTTACATTTTCAGTCGCGAAAGTATTATGAGAACATCAGGCTTACCTAATTAATGTTACTATATCTGATTTCGTTTATTCAGACAGACTATGTTCAAGATTTTAGCTGGCCAAAACTTGTATTCTTGCATTCTTGGTGATCTAGCAAAAGAATATGTGTACAAGTCTAAGGTGCTAGAATACCACATAAATAAACCGTGACAAGTCACATAGACTCGCATTTTATGTTGAGTGTGAATGTGAATATCATTGTCCCAATAAAACAAAAGGTCAAAAATATTAGCAAGGTGCGATTCGAGATTAAAGACGAAGCTTGAGAGCGATCACAATGGAGGATTACTGTGAACTCCCTGTGTCCTACGTAAGAGATTATAGAAAATGAAGCTGAAACAAGTACTCCGTAATCTTTTAAAAATCTCAAGTTATTTTTGGAACCAGATGAATGTTTAAGTTGAGCTGTAATAGAAATATATAATATAATGGTTATATGTATGGATTATTAGACAGTTAATTGCAGTATCCACCGTAAACGGTGAATCAAAAAGTTAAAACTGCCTAAAGGCATTATCTTTATATCTCGAACGAATCTCTTATATTATTGTATTAAAAATGAAATGAAGGAGAAATTAGAAATATTGCGTGCAAAAAATGCATGTTTCTCGCCGTTTAATTTCGTTTCTTTTATGGTTACTTAAAACTGCTTACTAAGTAACAAAAAATATGGAAAACAATAGAAAAAGAACATTCTTTATTATTTCTTTAGAAAATGTGAATTTTATAGTTATTGAACTTCATTCATTTATATACGATCGTCTTTGTATAGCGCCGCTTTGGTACCAGCCGCTTCTTGATAAAGGACAGCATCCCAACTAATATTATAAATGCGAAAGTGTGTTTGTTTGTTTGTTTGTTTGTTTGTTTGTTTGTTTGTTTGTTTGTTTGTTTGTTTGTTACCTCTTCACGCTTAAACTACTGGACCGATTTCAAAAATTCTTTCACCTTTGGAAAGCTACATTCTCCCCGAGTAACATAGGCTACTTTTTATCCGGAAAAAATCGACAGATCCCACGGGATGCGCAATAAAGGCTTCGCTCAAAAACTACTGCACAGATTTTTATGCGGTTTTCATCAATAGATAGAGTGATTCTTGAGGAGTTTTTGCGGCATTTTTTATCTCGGAAAAACGGATAGTCCCACGGGAAGCGCGATAAAATCTTCGCACCATAAACCGACTTCCGCGTATATGTAGCCGTGGGCAAAAGCTATGACTCTTAACCCTCTATACACCCAATCCCGAAATCCACGCGGGCGAAGCCGCGGGCAGAAAGCTAGTTATAAATAAAATACAAATCGAACAATCCAAATAAATAAACCAACAGATTTGATACAGATCGTAGCACCGATGAAGTTATTTAAACTCCAGTCAAATATTCTAAAGTAAGTAATATCATTCATGAAACAATCAACACGATTGGCGGTTTTGCAGAATAAGAGGATCTTGACTGAAACCTTAAACATTTCGCTGACTGACACCTTTTGGCTTTATTCTACACTTTTTTACAGTTAATACGTTAGGCATCATTTTGCGCATTGAGGGCTCTTAACCTTTATTTGACAAAGGTCGTTGAATAAAACTGGAGAACGATCGTATTTTATCCTTCATATGTCCATAAGCGGTCAATTCGAACATTTAATTTTGTATGTGTATTTGAATTTGATAATGTGTTGTAAATACGTACGTATGTATAATTTTTTAGCACGTAGACTTTTCACTTCAGAATTTATATTTGGTTAAATTTTTGGAACTTTTATATTTGAGTATAAATGTAGAGGAGATAAAGTAAGGGGAAGATTACAGAAGGTATAGATCAAGAAGGTAAGGATTGCGTTTGAAGTGCGCAAGCAAAATATGACGCGTAATAGAGAATAATAATGTGTATTTGTATTTTTAATAACATGTAATACGTGATGTACATAAGTACACTTGTCTAGTACTAGTGTTAGGCAAGCTTTACTTTGCCTTACGAAAACCGTCCGAATCACCAGAGATATAAGCTCAACATAAGATTAACTTACAGTCTAATACGTTGCTGTGTCTGCGTAGACACTTCTGAAGATGAACACAGAAACACACCACACAATTTTCAAGCTATTAATTAATTTATTCTATTTGTTAATACGCTTAGTTGTAGCAAAACGACGATCTCGGCATAACAAAGATAGTTTATAAGTGCACTTTCGGTTGCAGTGATTCCTCGACAATTTTAAATTTATTATAAAATTAAACATTTATATGGGTTTAATTTTATGTGTGTTATGTTGTTGTGTGAAATAGATATTACACTAGCATGTCAAAATCATTTAAATTCAGGCAATTGGTGTAATTTCATTTAATTGAATAGTAATAATGAGAGACTGAAGACATCGTTCCTGGCTTTGTTCAATATGTACACTAGTGCAACGCTATTCCTTTCCGATCGGAACTTTCTGTATGATCTTATTTCATTCGGTAATAATTTGATGAAAACTTACTACTAATTTTATAATCTACACCACTGATCTTTTTCAGACAACAGCAACAAACAGTGTTTACAGAGATTTCTTAATGGCATTTGACCGAGTTGACCATAAATCAGATTCAGATAAAATATTATTTTTAGGTGTTAATAGGTGGTGTTAAATTACAGATTACTAACATGAGCTCAGATGTGTCACAGGGGACAACACTCAGACTATTTTTGTTTATTATCTTTATCAATGGTGTTAATAATAAATGTTTTGCCTACAGCAAATTTTTTACATTAACAGATAATCCTAAAGTTTTGTGAATAATTAACGATTCCAATGATCATACTTTACTTCAACAATATATTAATAGATTCAGTAAATATTGTGAAGTTAATAAATTACAACGTAGCCTTAATAAACTGTTATTATATTCACAAAAAGGAAAATAAGTGACAATTTTACATGATGATGATTCTCAACCACTGTAAGTACACTTGCGCTCATCATGCCCTAAAATAATATTGTTTCGTCCAAATATTGGAATACGATCCCCTAAGCATCGTATGCTTGATAATTGTAATAAAACATTCAATAAATTACACATATTTGTTATAATTATCTCACATATGTATGTATATCTATAACAATTAATAAAAAAAAACTGTGTATAAAATAGTTTATTTGTAAAGTTTGAATGATTTCCTGAAAATTTATATCAATTTTAATTTAGTCCTTTATAAAGATATTATAAAAATATTGATACGAAGTATTTTAATTTTAAAAAGATACGGAGAAGGTATTTGTTGTTTATACTATCTAAATCTGTGTTGCTTCCGAGAAACTAGCTCAGGCGAAGAATTTCTCGGTAAATATAATTACCGCGAAATTTATCAACATAATGTTTCTAATTGAAGCTGATATGCCTTCAGAGAATTATGTAATTCTCATGAAATGAAATATGGTACTTATGTGTTATTTATTAACAAATAAAGTACAACTTTTGGGTTATAGAAGTACATAACAACCACTATATATATTTTTTAATTAAAATTAAAAATATAAAAAAAATCTCAATAGAAAATACTGAAAGATCAATTTAAAACTGTGCGTTATTGAATCATAAAATAACCGAAGAACGAGATACAAGATTCGGTGCATCGATGAATTAATACGTGTTTTACTGCTTCTCGTGGAAGTCGTAAGATCCGACAAATGATGTCTCTGCGAAGTGCACGGATTGCGATGTGGGTTTATATTAAACCTTAATTTTTACTTTTTAGGGAGATCGTGATTATATGTATATGATTGGATTATATTATCTATAAAAATCAAGAATAAAAAAAAATACTTTTGTATAATGGCAGGCTCAAACACCGAGCCTGAAGATTACATGACCGCTACCATTGACCCAATGATGCTCTATGATTATGATGCTTTATGCTTTATGATTGTAATAATTGATACCTCAAGTCAGATTTGGTTAATTAGCTCAAGTGAGTTCGGATCTTAGTGTAGCATTTCATTGGAATAATTTGATTACATCAAAAACGACGGCCTATCACGTGCGAAATATTTGTCGTTTGATTGAATGTAAGCCGCCGTGAAAATACGAGTACGAAGCCCACACTGTAAACAAGCAGTGTGGGGTAACGCAACAAGTCGGGGGGCGGTCTGTTCGCCGCGACCTCTACCGGTCCCCTACGACATTACGATCCGACACCGAACTATCCACCCACCCTTAAGAACTATTCTTCACTATTTTTATTTCTTCGTTCTCAGCAAAATTTGCTTCAACAATTTTCATAATTCTTAGTACCGCATTTTATCGTAACCATAAATGGATCACGAGCTCGTCAAGAATGTATAAGTATTTGTTTACAAAATATGCGCCGGCAAAATACTGCGCAAATGCAGCGTTCACACGACGCAGTATCTGTAAAGGTCACAAAAAGTTCATACGGACGAAGGACTACGAACAACGTATTTAGGATGAGCAAACAGTATCTTTGAGACGCTGTATTTCTACGCCGTAGCATACAAAGAGACAGTACCGTTATGCGGGAGGTCCGGCGAAGGACACGGGATTCTCTGAGCGACGGTGTGAGCTCTCATCGCGTAAAGTTGCAGCTGGTCCATTGCGCGTAAAGGCGGCAAGTCAGCGATCATCGTAGAATGATGTTGAGAATTATATCGCGCGTAGCGGCGCGGCACGCTGCGCAATGTTGACTGGCGCTCTGCGAGCGTGAAAGGGACGGGGTGCAAATAGCGCATGCGTGCAATAAACGCGGGAAGTTTTTTCTAGAAACCACTGCCACAGATATCAAAATTTATCAATGCGTGGCAGAGTGCGTTTGTACTGCTTTCTTTAAGGCCTATTTTCATTCATATATGTTTCTTGGAGATTTATTATTACTATTTCGTAGAAAATATACGAACGTGTTAGATGTTTTACATTTAAAGGAAAACGAACAAACGAAAGCGACAAAAGACAGTTGATTTGAAAGTTAATCGACAGAGTATGTGTGTATACGCAACATTTCGTATTCTATGTTACACTTTGTGCTGTTACACAATGTGCAGTGTTAAGTGAAGTTATATTCCTTTAAATAAAAATAACACATATTTTACTTACACCATTTTATTTAGTTAAGTTTCATAATAGCATAATGTTTTCGTATCTCTCTGTCAAATATATCTTCTTGTCGTCTTCTTTTTAACTCGCGCTGAAATTCTTTGAAATAAATTCACGATGGGAATCTTATAATTGATTGGAATTAGACTCTGCGAAGTCACGGTTTGACGGTAAGTAGGACAACGGGTCAAGGATGGCTCTGTCTCGGGCCTTGAGGTTTTATTAACCGGTAAACTTCATTTTATAGCTTCGTAAATATCACAGATAAATTGGATTTAATACGAAACGATATAAGATAAATGTTTGTTTAGTAATTTCGATAAAATTATATTTCATCGGACAAGATAAGAATCGTTAGACATTCCATCTTTCTAGACATAGATTATGAGAGGTTTAACGATACTTATTTTAAGTTTAAAAGCGGAAGAGATTGTTTACTTGAATGTGCTAATCTCAGGAACTTCTGGTTCAAAATGAAACATATTTTTGTGTTGCATACTTCAATTATCGAGAAAGGCCATATAACATATCTATGTGAGCGAATGTTCAGGCGGACAAATAGTAATATAATTGACTTAATTAGTCATGTAAATATATAAATTGATATAATAGATACGCATTAGGCATATGTTTGCGTATATACATATAAGAACTAATATTGACTTGTGCTTACGAGTATTTACACCTAGAATATATATGTAAGTAATGTAAATAAAAAAAATATAAGTTGTATTTATATCCTATTGTAGACATGTAGTAAATTATGAAAATTGTTATCTTTGATTTTCACAAGTTATCTATAAAGAGATAGATGATAGTAGGGTACGGTGTTTCTCAGTGAACAACTTGCAAAAAACCTGCGCCTTTCATTAGACCGTTGCCAAACAAATTAACAATTATATTCTTGCGAGAAGTTGTGGGATTTCCAGAGGGCTATATTGCTGCAAGTTGGCTAGATTCTGAACCGGAACTTGAGTCTATAATCCGTCTATATCTGTAGTAAAGCAGCAGTACTATTGTGTCAAATGGTAGTACTATGACTTTCATCTTATGTCACAAATTGCAATTTGCCCGGTGGTTTTTAAAGATGTCGCATTAGGGTTGCTACGTACGTGTACAGGATCGTGTACAGTAAGACATATGCTTTTCTACTTTTTTTTCTTTAAAACATCCAACAGCTTTGTCAGATCTCTTTTCATATTTTCGAGTCCTTTTTATGGTTTTTATGTATACCTATGTAATAACCAGTTAAATTAATTCAGTTTTTATTATTTTAGATTTTGTTTTAATTATTTAGGAATTTTTTTTGACGTTCACTGTATACATTCTTTAGGTTGACAGTTGTTGTAAATAACATAACTAAATCAAAATAAAAAAACAAATGTAAAAATGCATATTTAATCTGGATTTTTGTGGGTGTTTATCGATATAAAATACAAGCTAACTATTACCTATTTGGAAATCAGGGCAGCCTTTTTGAGAAGAACAGGCAGTTACGCAGGAGTCTAATATATCCTCTTCCACCACAATAATAACCTATTATATAAACAGTAAAGGTTCCGAATTTTTAATGACGACGACGAATGAGTATATTAGACGACATATCTTAGCATATTTATGTCCAAAGTAAAAAAAAATTAAACTTAAGTACGTAATGTCATAGACATATTTTAATTCCTTTAATAGCACAATTCTATAGAAAATTCGCGACGTGCAACGGATGTAATTTGAAAGATAGCATCTATATTAAAGAGGGGCTGTTTTTCTCAATCTCCGGATGGCTGCTAGGATCTGGAAGGTCGTTTTGCATGACCGAGATCACTGATATTACCCTAATATAAGTGTAGTGGGTCTTTACGACCCACTCAAGGAGACGTCTCAAAAGATAATTTGCGTCGACGTGTGATAAAATCGCTGGCTCCTTATTTAAGGTCGTTCTGTTCCATTGTGCTGTTTAAGCGGCACTTTAAGTGGTGATTAAGAGACATCTACATCGCTTAGGAGGTTAAGATTTCTTTTGTTTATGTCTATTTTGATGGGTTAATTAACTATGAAAACAATATGTACTATTAATAAATTATACGTTCAAAGTAAATAGTATTTATAAAGAGTTCATATTTATATAATAACATTTAAAATGTCTTTAATGACAAAAAAATATTAATTGTGAGATAACATGATACAAGGAGTGTATCCGCACAAATTTTCGTAGAGGTGTAATGTTACACCTAATACGTTTGATAGCCATGTGGGTAACAAACAAATTAGGTGATAGGTAATAGACCACTTTAAATATACATTTTGTTTTCCTTATATACTTGATTATTTCTAAGAAAATTAATTATAATTGAGGTATAAGTACGCAACACCGTACACCAACTGATTCTGAGATTTTTGCATTCAGCGTCTGTCTGCGATTTGAGGTTGAACCAGTTTCAACCACTTCTACATGAATCACACAGGGTGGAATAACCATAGCGTAATATAAATAATGTATCTACTGTGAATACACTAAGTATAATTAAATAAGTTCGTTTTAAGTGCGAAACGTTTGAGCATACGTAGTGCACCAGCACACTTATTGGTGATTACTTTACCAGTTTTGTTCCAGTCAAACATAGTTGTCGATTGCTATCCGTAAGTAGTGTCTAAACATTTCAGGAGTAAGTTCATCTATGGCTCATGATACAATTACTGTGTTTGCTAAGTTTACCTCAAGACGCATTAGTTGGGGAATCACTAGTTGAGATTTTGTAGCATTTAGAAGAAAAATATTTTAAACAAATTTTTGGTAATACTGCATTTACAACTAGAAATGAATTATAAGGAGAAATAATAATATTGAAAAAATTATAAATTAAACTACATTTGTAGTATTTTCATAAATTATTGCAATACTTTTCTTTTAATACCAGCTATAACATTTGACATGTAAGCAGTCACTATGTAGCCTATGAACATGTATTTGTATAATAATATCTCAGTTATCAGGCACATAATTTTTAATTACTTGTATATTCGAATTTCACTTACTTATTCAGTGAGTCATTACCAATTTTTGGGTATCAATTTATTTAGTTTTAAACAGTTTTAAATAGTAATTTTAAAACCTCAAAGTTCATAAATGAATTGACTGTGTCCATGACGTAACAAACGTCTCCATAATGTAACGTCCATAACGATGAGTATGTTTCTTTATCAAACAAAAACTCAAATGTAATCAATATTAAACAACATTCACTATCTACTGATTGAGTTATCTTCTTATAAAAGGTAACAGAATGAAATACCGCAGTCCAGTTTTTAACGTAGGCGCGTTCGTAGTTGGAAGCTTTAAATTTTATTACGCGTCGGCACCCAACCGGAACGATTATCGACAGATTACACGAACCATAAAAATAAAAGGCACTCACTGTACTTACAAATCTTTGAGCGGCTTGTAGTGATGATAGCTTACCTGAAACAAATAGAGATATTATTTTAGGTTGACTTATTCCTATTTTTTTATTATGATACTGTAAAATCTTGCTGAAAAAAGAAACAGAAAAAAAATTCTAGAATCACTAATTGCGCACATATACGAGTGTATAGGACAGATAAATTGGTAGTGAACTTTTTTTTCTGTGTACGTGCTCTACATGTCATACTGACAATTTAAGTTATACGTAAAGGTAAATAAAATATAATGTATTCCACAATATGTATAGTATAGGATGAAGGAAAATAATAAATCATTATTATAATACGTTTTATAAATTAAAACTGACTATGGTATAAAGTAATAATGTTAAAGTAAAATAATAATAATGTCTTTCATTCTCAAAATAATATTAAGATGATAACATTAAAATGCCTGATGTTGTAGCTATTGCAGCTGATCTGTTTTTCAAAAGAAATTATTGCTTTTTTTACAGATAAAAGCACTTTAGAATGTAAGCGTATTATCTTATCTGTTATTGTTTGTATCTTCTACTATAATTTTGTAAATGGATTTTTAATCTTAATCGCAAGCATATACTATCTTTACATAAGTCAAATTTATTCCATATTTATAATCCCACTAGCTGACCCGGCGAACTTCGTACCGCCTTAGCGTAGCTTTGATGCACTACTTTATTTTGTATAGTTGACCTAATGCTCTTTTAATATAGTCTATGGCTGTGAATGACGTTGACATTCGTATAAAAAAAAATTGACATTCGTAACGCGCGTTTTTTAAAATATGCAAAATTAAATGTATACTTTTCAATATTTCTGAGAGATTTTCTTAATATTTTTTTCCGTAAGAACCATCCTTGGACTTCCACAAACATTTAAAAAAAAGAATTATCGAAATCGGTTCAGCCGTTCACACGTGATGCCGTGACAACGCGAAACGGGTTTCATTTTTATATATATAGATGATTGGGTCATTGTGAGTCCTATGCTGGTGTGCTAACTGAGCAGATAAAGCAAACTAAAACTAGTGTTTATAATATTTATATATTTATATACTGTAAGCAGTTTATGAATCAGCACTTAAGCAATAGTTTATTATTAGGAAGAAAACTCGAGACAAATATTACATATAATTTGTTAGAGGGTAATCAATATCGTGATTTTTAAATATGTATATAATACATTTATATGTATGCTAAATTTTATTTACTTATACAAAAGAAAAAGTGATAAAATAATAATTGCTGTTCGCTTACGATTTACTAAACTAGTTAAGTTGTGTATTGGAACACAATTTAAACTACGTCTATTAAAACTATTTCAACTATTTGACAATGTTTTGTTGCCAACATCTATGATTAAATGTTATGCTGGCCTACATATTTTACAATATTTTACTTACTTTTCCAATTCATTGTTAGTTGTAAATTAACAGATTATGTAACTGTCACGAATGTTTGTTTTTTATAACCAAAATTGTTTGTTTTTCTTTTATAAAAGACTTAGGTTGCAAAGTAGCCAAAATTTTGGGCTTATTTATTCATGCGTTTTCACGCTGCAAATCTATATGTTTAAATGTAACATATCTTATTACTTCATAGTTTGTTTACGTGCAGCAAACCTCGTAATTTTATTTGCAGCAAAACATTGGGTTATCCTTAATAGTCATATCACACATATCTGAGGAAGCTATTGGCTTCCATCATCTGCATTATTTGCAGCGGTGAATTTTGTAATATGTCTGGAGAGAGAGAGACATGGAAGTACACATTACTTCATGTAGGTAAGGTAGCATAGCATTATCTGTAGGTAAGCTAATGTGAAATAAAATTGCATTACATTATGACACATTATTTACTTTTATAATCACAACGGTCTTAAAATGACTAAAATATTCAAATTAACTTTCAATTTTAATTTACGACATATTATTTATTCTTATAGTTATAATAGTCTATAACTGATTTATTAATTATGCGTTATAATTAACTTTAAGTTACGGCATCTAATTTATTTTTACAATCACAGCAGCAATTCAGTTCAATCAGACTTTATTTAATGCTATGAAAAAATATACAAATAGTGCATGCACAGAAGAATAATTTTTGGATTACCTTAATTTTTTTAGTTTATTTTATATATTTGTAGTGCTGGTTATAGTTGTAGTCCCGGGTAAAATGTCAGGATTGTTCAAGGGAATCCCTAATCGCTAAGATGATGACTTACCATAAAGCGACCAACGTTTTTGTTTGTGTTCTAATATAAAAATATATAGATAGAGGTAGATAATTGTCATTTTTGTTAATACATCTGCATAAAGTATCTATCAATATTTACTTCTTGTCGTTTGCAGACTATGCATTTGGCTTCCGCTATTACCATACAGATAGATTCATAATAATACTCGTAAATTGGGTATTAAGAGAAAAATATAATAAAAAATTAAAGAAAAAAAAGCCTTTTTAAAAACAAGCTTTTATTATTTGTTTATAAAATGAACTAAAAAGTTAAAAATAAATTAACTCTAAAAAGAAATATACCACTTTGTAAGTAGATTGTAACCTTTAACGACAAATAAGAGTCTTCGTCTAGGACAAAATAATTCCATATTGTACAAATTTATTTAATTTTAACACTAAAACTTTTCTACATACATAACATTATTCAATCTCGTCCCCCCTCTTTATCATAGTCCCCATTTATAAATAAAGCGTGTTACATTTAATACAACACAACATTTTCCTCAAGCTATCACAATGTAAACGTGTATACCAAATTTCAGCTCAATCGGAAACCGGGAAGTGGATCAAATTTAAGTTGCAAGATTTGATTACAGAACGACAGACAACGGGACAGGTGAAACTAAATAAAAGCTTGTAAAAGAGTAATGTCGCTTGACCATAAAATACAGTTTATTAATTACTTTAATTAGAAATTCGTGGGTTGCAATAAGAAGAATAACATTTGCACCAGCACTTCTTAGATTTTTATATAATATTACGTACCAAGGCATTTGTATGTTTCAAGGAAAAACATGAATCAAATATAAATCCGTTTTTCACTATATAAAAAAATTGATTGAATGATTTGTAAACTAATATTCTTATTTATTTAATAGTTAAATCTTATAGTCGCCTATAGTACATGTGGTCCTTGATAGATTCGCTAGTAATTTTGCAACCATTATATGAACATAATGAAGCCATTGCCAATTTGTGACGTAAGAAGAAAAGTCATGAAAACCCATAATTTTTCTGCATCTTATTGTTTTGCTACAGAAATAAATTAACGCAAGGGAAGGAGACGACTCTGGGATAACCATTTTTTTTACAATTTAAATTAAATATTGCATTACAAATAAACTTTTTAATATGTAATTGTTATTCAATACATTAAAAAAAAATAAGCTCTCCATTAATAAATCGGTTACAATTATTTAATTATTACATTGTACCGTTTTAGTTTTGATCATGCTATACGAGTATGTTTAATTTAGGCCACTAATTTGTATGTCTAGTTGTTGTTCAAACATTTAAGTGTATTTCGTTTTGTGTGTCAAATGAAAAAGTAAATAAATATTGGTCGATAATAATTCTAATACGGAAGTACCATAGATGAGAGTTGATATTAATCATTGTTTAGTATTACTTAAATCAAATTGTTATTTTTGACAAAATTGTGTACATAAATTGTTATTGATATTTAAATAAATACAAATTATACACATTAAATAGACATAATACCTCAAAATATTTATCGGGTGGTTCTAGTTTCAACCCCATCATAGTTTATATATTATAACGAAATTCATAAATACTATATTTATCCTATGTACTAAAGGACAAGGAAATAATCTTTAGGTAAATCTGCATATGGCGGCGTAGAAGCTCAAAGCTTTGTGCCCAGTCGGTCAACCTGTTTTGAGTCAATATTTTTGATTTTGTATAAAACACCTCAATCTAAAAAAAAATTGATTGTCGCTTTATTGTACTATTCGTGAACTATCAATAGGGATACAAATTTCGTCATAGCTTATTTTACACATTTAAATAGTAAACATAGAAATGCCAACAACTACTTAAAAAGTAAAACCTAGCACTAATAGTATCGAACGGACTCTGGCGAGTAATATAGAACGAGTATCAACTTATGAAGCATATTTCTAAGTCCTCAGACGTTTGTGGGTCAAAGGTCGCACTGAAGTCAATAAGGTAGAAAGATGTGCACATAATATAGTGTAAAGAACTACAACAATACAACTCATTTAAAACGCATTTCTTAAAATCGAATAACTAACTCATTCTATGGTAAATCAGTAAGTCTGATTGATTATTTAATTTGCACGGTCATAGAGAGAAATGAAAGAGGAAGACATGTTGCGTCTAACCCACTTAAGGGTAGGATAACAACGGGGTGATAATTATTTATTTTAAGCGTTAGTGACTTTTCAAGTTATGCTTAGAATAATATCTGGGGGCACGGTAGTGCCCCCGCCAAGTCGAGCCAAGTCAAGCGATAATCACATACTTAAAATCCAAAATTTCAAGTCTACAGGTCATTTTCGCGTTTATGACACTCACTCACTCACTCATGATCATCAAAATAGAAATAGTACTTCCCATAACCTCAGAGAGCTGAAATTTGGTACAGAGTTAGGGTTTTATGGCCACATAAAAGGAAAACTATAAAAACTAGTGTTTCTATAGAAAGAAGTGAATTCCCACCAAAAATATTCTGTAAAAAACTAGCCAAGTCTAGATGGAGCTGCTAGTTTATCTCTAAAAATTAATGAAATATAACAAAGTCGTGCCAAGTCTAAGGTTCCTTATTGCGATTTCGTTATTATTATAGTACCACGTTTTCCAAGTAGCAATTTTTCATCGTCAATGGGTAGCGGTTCTGGCGACAGATTGGACAACGGCTGGTTTTCTGGTTGGCTTCTAATAGCGTACGAATGCTACTTTTACGTACGAAGCGTACGAAGCAAATTATACAAAAAGTCAACTTAACTGCGCAATAAAAGAGTTTAAAAATGTTATCTACGTGCGATTTTATTTTATAAACTATGTATATATACCTTTTTGCAGAACAAGGCCAGAGGCATTCTCTACTAGTCAACCTGTAAAATATTTTAACGACTGTTGACGGTGTACGATTTTTATAAAATAAATATAATAAAATAACACTTACAAATTGAATATACCTAAATACTTTAAATTCTTAGAATACACACGTGCACACACACACACACATATATGTATACAGAGACAATATAGATACAGATACAAATGAAATATTTCCACATTATAGAATTATTCCCTTAGATTTTGTTTTAACAAATAATGCTGAGTGATACGGACTTTTGCATTGTCTAGAGGCAGTGAATTTACTGAACAGTATTTTGACTGTGCCCGTCATATCGATGATATTATGTGTTTAGGCAACCCCTCGTAAAACTTAAATTGTGTCGCGCTGGTGCAGTTACGATATAGCCACCCGGGACCTAATCTAAAATCAATTACTTACGTTTTATAAGCAACTTCACTAGGATCCCGTAGCCTTGACAATAAAGATTCAATCATTATTACTTGAATTTCTTCAATGTGTTGATGGGAAATGAGTTTGTATGGGAGTTTGTTGGTTTATTAACTGGTTTTGAATAATTATATGACGTAATTACTTCGGCTAATGATGACGCATGATGGATGGTAAAATTAAGTTTTTTTATTTAATGCAGAAGTACAACCAAACGAATTAATAGTATCTGATTCCACGAGATATTAAAAAGAGACGCTTATAAAAAGCCAAAAAAGCAATGTAAATAAGGAGAGTAATGTTTCCACTATGAATTGAAAAGAATCATAAGAATTACGTAAAACACTCCAACCAAAGCAAAAAGATCTCAAACGTAGAGTCGACAAAATGAGTGCAAAACTTCGTTGTTTCCATTGCGGGAATGTCTGGCATAATACAGACTTTCTGCCTCTGCAGAGTTGTTTACCCCGCTCACTTTGATAGTTTTAAGTTACGTTTTTGCGCAAAGTAGTGCTTAATTTGAACTTATCGTTACAACAATGCTGTTAAAAGCAAACAATATTTTTCTCTTTTGTTTATGTAACAATAAAATAATGTTTTATTATTGTAAAAACTATTTCAATTCCAGGGTTGTAAACAATCTAGTATTTTACAGTGATATCATGGTTTGATAATTAGCAGTTATCCTTTGTTACTGATTAATACTCGTAATGACTTTGTTTCAAACATTCTAATATACACGAGTGCCTAGTAATTCTGAGTAACAAATACTGAAATGTAAGCTTTTAGATTTCCCTGTGATTAGTTTGATTTAATATTCAGCTTTATATCTTTACTATAAAAATACAAATCATTTCCTGATCCGCTTAAGAATTTGAAAAGACACTAAATATCTATGTGTCTATGTGTATGTGTGTGAAGAATACGGAATTGTAGTAAAGCGTCCTGGCTTGTATGTGTGATGTACCAAACTTATGAGGCCTCTAAACTTTGATGTATTATAAAAATGTAATACCGGTATATTCGGCCGGATTACCGGTTAAAATTACATTAGGCCACCTTTAGTAATTTTGAAAATGTATATTATTTCTATTAGTTAGTAAAGTTTGACTAGGCTTGTTTTACTATAGACAAGAATAAGTTTATATACATATATTCATCTGGAACTGTGCCAAAAAATGTTACAAACTTTGGTCGAGCCGGATGTAGTACATATTACGAAAATTATTAAAATTTACCTGTAGGTAGAAATGAATAATAACAAATGTAGTGTGTGTTTAAAAGTACAAATTATATTTGTTTATTTAATCTCATTTATCTATACTTCCTCCCTGAAGATTGCAATTCAGTAGCTACACATTTTAATTAAACAAAACATATGATGATCATTGTTCTGACAGTTACAAAAACAAAGCAATTCCCATAAAATATAATGCAGAGCGTCGCTGTTGGCAGTCCGGAGCAATGGAGCGGGTAAAAATGAATGCGGCGAGGCGGCTACCAATTATAAAATCATTAATAAACAGGGAAATATGAAGTGGTGAATTAATGAACCGAGCGAATTGGCGGATTGCGAGATCTGCGTCCATTACAAATGGGACGTGCGATACAGAGCTTATTAGCTTTGTGACATACTTGAGGGGCCATCCCCTCATGACTCTACATGATAAGGTATTATTTTTAGTTTATCAATATCATGGTCAGATGCTATTCGATTTATTAACAACTTATTGTCAGGGTTCATGTGATATTGGCATTCTTGTCTATTATACTCAGCTAAAGGCTTGTATTAACGGAAAATCTACGGTCAGGCATATTGCTGGCAAGTGACTGACTATAAGCTATAATTTTAAAATGCTCTTACATTTGACGACATAGCTTTTGCATTTGGAATTGTAATTGTTAGTGCGGTATTAATTTATTTATATTATTTGTATTGTACATATTGTTAATACAGCTATTATATTATTCATTTTAAGTTTTTCATTTACAAAATCTCCTAATGTTCTGAAACTTGTCCATGAAACATTCGGGAACGAGCTCGTCGCTCGTAATGGCTATTATAATAAAATAAATATTTTGTAGTGGTAAAAATTTTTCTTGTCTTTCCGTAGGTTAAACTATTCTCATACGAATTTATATCAAAATCGATTAAACTATTTTATTCTTCTTTAGAGTTTCTCACAGGAAAGAGGTATTTTTCTGTTTTAAAAATTATTGTTTATCCGGATCTCAAACTTTAATTTAATTACATAATTTTAATTTACATAATATGTATGTATATGTAAATATGTAGATAGTAGCTATAATTAACGTTTATAACAGTAAATGTAATTCGTAAGTAAAATAGTTTGACAAAAATGTATTATTTGTGAATGTAACTAATAATTAATTTAAATAAAATACTTTTCTTTTACACGGTAACTAATTTTATGATATTATGATATAAAAAACAGCGGTAGAAAAAGTTTACAAATTATCCCAAAAGAAAACTCCATTGATATCATATCGTATCGAATGATCCCGGTTTATTGAATCAGCGAAGATATGTTTAGTTAGGGAAACTTGGATTTTCATAAACTATTGTTCTCGACTTATGAGCAAACATCGCACTGTTTGGGGTGAACCGACAAACACGGCTCGGCTAATTGAGTTTAAACACATTACAATATTGAACTTTCATTTGTCTTATTGACATACGAATAATTCTTTCTGATTATATATATATAATATATATATATATAATTTATTTTCAAGGAGTGGTGACGAATTAAAAATAAATAACTTTTCTAGACCAGATAACCAGATATATATCTGATAAAATCATATATGTATAATACTATAATACAAGTTCTTCCTCTTGTGGACATCTCATAATTAATAAAATGTGGTTGTTAATTTAATATTAATGATCAAGTTGGTATACATTTGTAAAACTTTACCTCTCTAGATATTCATTAAAGTTCTATCAGTTTAAGTCATTTCAAGCATAGTTATGAAACTGCTAAAGGCTCAACAAGGACAACGTTAACGACTTTCTGAAGTTTGTGCTTGATTTTTTAAAGTTGAACACGAACTAGCAGTAGCGAAGTAATAATAGTAGGGATTATAATTTTAAGATTGCTCTCGTAAACTATGACCGAAGTCTTTTTTTTTTTTTTTTGTTTCTCTGAGGAAAATGCATTAAATTGCATACCCCGGCTGTGGCGAGCCGGCGGTTATGTGGGGCTCTCCTCCCCAGAAGGGGGAGGCCTACCCACTAAGAACCTCAGGGATGGCCTTCCTCAGGCATGTAGGGAGCCCCGGGAACATCAAGCCCCTTCCGGGAACCCCCAGCCTCCGCTCCCCTATCTAGAGGGGAACCCTCCTCGGGGGAGGCTACTGCCTCCCCCGGTCTCCTCCACCGACGACGCCCCCGGCCACGGAAGGGGCGTGGTCCATCCCGGGTCGCCGTAGCAGTCGCGACTTCCTCGCGCCCGCCGGCGACCCGTGGCGGCGCCGCAGCTGTGCTACCGAGCCCGGCGCCGCCTTCTTCGAGCGGGATCGGCCATCTCCCGACCCCGCTCGGCGGCCTCCTTCTGGAGCATCACTGCTTCACAGAAGGAGGCCACAGCCCTCCAACCTCCCTCGTCCGCCAGCATTGCCGCAATCAATGCCGGCGGAGACAGATCTCGCACGATCTCTGCGACCAAGACTCGGCGCTCGGAGGCCCACGCGGGGCACTCCGCCAGCGTGTGCTGGAACGAGTCGAGGTCGGATGCGCAGTGGTGACAATGTGTCGATCCCTCCCGTCCTATTCGACACCGATACTCACCGAAGCAGCCGTGCCCGGTGAGTATCTGAGTCAATCGGTAGGTGACCTCCTCCTTCCCGTGGAGCCAAGCTTCGAGGTTCGGGAGTACGGCACCGACGGCCCGCTGGCGCGCGCATCTCCGTACTTCGAGCTGCGCACGCCAGGCCGCCACAATCCGTCGGTGCCACTCCCGCTTAGGCACTTCGTGCGCGGGTTCCAGGGCGCTCCCCCCATCGCTCCCGGTTGACACGCCGCGACGCATACGTCGCCGCGTACATGTCGGCCAGGATGTCGAATGGGGGGGAGCGTCCCAGAACCGTCGCCGCCTCGTACGAGATTGTACGGTAGCCTCGTACGATCCGTATGGCCATTATCCGCTGCAGGCTCCGTAGCAGAGCTCTGCAGCGGGGGGACCTCGCGCAGTCTTGCGACCACACGGGAGCCCCATACATGGCCACGGATCGCACGACGCCCTCGTACAGGCGGCGAACTCCATCCCTCGGTCCCCCGAGATTGGGCAGCAGGCGATGCAATGCGCCCGCCACCCTTTTGGCTCGGGGGACCAACCGCACGAAATGCTCCTCGAAGCTCCAGCGGCGGTCCAGGGTGAGGCCCAGGTACTTGATGTACGGCCCCACCGGGACCACCGCGTCACCCACCCGGATCCGGCAGCTGGGTGGTTCCCGGCGCCTCGGAAGGCCGTGGAACCATAGCGCCTCGGTTTTGTGAGGCGCTATTTCTAAGCCCAGCCGGCGGATCGCCCGCACGACACATGCCACCCCAAGCTCGGCAAGCCTGAGCACCGGCCCGAAGTCGGCCCCAGTCGTCACGACGAGAGTGTCGTCAGCGTAGCAGACGACACTCACGCCGCGAGGAAGGCTGGTGCGAAGGACCGCGTCGTATGCGAGGTTCCATAGCAGGGGTCCCAACACCGACCCCTGCGGAACGCCGCATTCGACCCTCCTCGACGTTTCCATCCCGTCCCGTCCCATCACGCCGATCGTCCTGTCGCACAGATAGTCCCCGACCACGGCCCGCAGGTAGGGAGGCAGCTCGTGGTATACGAGCGCCTCCCTAATAGCCTGCCAGGGGAGGGTGCCGAAGGCGTTGACGATGTCTAACGACACCGCCAACGCCACCCCCCCCGATCGGACTGCAGACTCCGACAGGGAACGAACACGCTGGATGGCGTCCAGCGTTGGTCGCCCCCGCCGGAATCCACATTGGCAGTCCGATAGGTCGGGACCGCGCGCGCGACAGGTGCTCGCTGATACGAGCGGAGATAACCCTCTCGAAGAGTTTCCCCGCCTCGTTCAGCAAGCAGATCGGACGGAACGAAGATGGAGCGTCGCCAGTCCTTCCCTCCTTCCTGAGCAGCACCAACCTGGCCGACTTCCAGTCGACAGGAAACACGCCCTCGCGGAGACAGCTCGTGAAGAGCTGCCTCACCGTGCTCCCGAACGCCTTGAGCGCCAGCGCTAGCACCTTTCCCGGATGACCGAAGTCTACATTATCACTATAGTCTGAGTAAGAATTCAAGTATTTTTTTTATTCAAAATTTATGGAAATTTAATGACTCAAACTCCATCCGACTTTTTTAGATTTCGACAGTGCACTCATCACTACTTAGACAGAGATAGTCAGATTTATAGTATATAGAATATATATATATAGCAATATAATATATATCCTATATATAGTATATATAAGATATATATTATATTAGAGCTTTATTGACGCCGCAATCACTAAAATATTAAGTAGTCGTGATAAATTTTTAATTTTTCATAGAAAATAAAACCGTGTCATAAAATATTCTTAGTGCATTTGTAGTGCGTATATTGCATCTGCAAGTTACTGAAACTAGCAAATTATAATAAAAAAGCAATTACGAAATTTAAAAATGGAACGTGTGTTCACTTTTACTGTATAATTCAATGTAATATAAGAAGTGATTGAAGAGGTCCCTAAAAAAATTGTTTCCTACAGCTTTTCACAATACCAGTGTAGGGCATGAATTCCGGAATATCTATTGATTTTCCAATATTACAATCAATCAATACATAGTAGGGTATAATTGGTGATTCCAGATTAATAGATCATCTATTCAGAATAGATGATCTATTAATCTGGAACCACCAATTATACCAATGAAATGATGACTATTCATCTAAGCAGTTATTGAACATACCTACATTTACAATTAATTTTCACTATTCATCTTATCAATAACCCAAAAAAAAAGACAGTACCTATAATTTACTACTGTAATGTTTCATTTTTGTTTATTATCAGATCAGTTCAGATCAGAGACAATCAGATTATTATAATCAGATCAGTTCAGATCAGGGACAATCTATTTTATTCAACCTGTTTACTACCATCGACCTATCTGATTGTGATGCATCTATTTAGTAAAAAGAATCGTATACCACTTATTTACTCTATACATCAGATCATCACTAGAGAAAAGCCAAACTGTTCATATATGCTTACCAACATCGGCATTCATTTACAATTAATGTTCACTGTTCATTTAATGAACCCAGAATAAACTTAAACAGTTGGTACCTACCTATAATTTGCTACTGAAATGTTTAACTTTTTTGTTTATTAAAAGAACATGTCAGATTAGGGACAATCAGATGATAAAGTATCTATGTTAAATATCTCACTATTAATTATCAATTAGTCTGACGTTCATTAATTTGAAGTGATAACAACTTTAATAAGCGCGAGGAAATGAAACAAGTAGTTATTAAATACAATATTTATTGTTACTTAAATTTATTTACATACAGTAGTTAAAATATGATTTTCTGTACACCATTTATCTAAACAGAATACATTTTTTAAAGCACATATATTATTATGATATAAACAACTTATAATATCTGGGGAACTTGAATATTTATCATAGAGTGAAACAAAACTAGGGCAATTTCTGTCTTCTAAATTATATACTGTGTTGTTCCCAAACATTTTTTTTATCCATGACACTTTTTCACGGCCTTTAGTGAAAATACATTTATTTTTTAAAAAGTTATCTATATATTTTTTATAATTAAAGTAAGGTGTAAATCCTTCATTCCAATAAATCGATCTATTTTTCTCTATCCATGCTACTTGCAAGCGTTCTTTTTTTGTTAATTCATAAAACGGATATGGTGGTTTTATCAACAGAACTATTACACTTTTGTTCCAAAGGAGCGCTATTTCCTTTGGAATGAACTGGTTTTGCTCGTCCTTGAATCCTTGTACATCCAAGATTACATTCATGATAGTTTTCTGACAATGCTGCTGAGGGTTTGTATTCGAACAGCCGATCATTTATTATAAGACAATAGGCAGTTGTGTTATCTGGTACTTGTTCCGAACATTCAATTTCTATTCGAACATCAACAGGTCCAGTTTTAAGAGAGTCGTTTTGCCTTGAGCAATCAATTACGAACAACGGAGCTTTTTCCTTAAACTGAGTCAAATTAAGCATCGGTTCAACACTAGCGCTGTAATACGACTGACGAAAGTTAGCGTACATGTCGTATAATATACTGTATTTACCCTCTTCAAAATTAAGATTAAGTGATTCATATGGAAAATATTGTGAATTTAAAAACAACCTAAGATTGGTAACTTTACAATGATCAAATATTGATGAACTCTTAGCACTATTATGATTTCTATTAGTCTGTAAGCCAAAAATAACATATCTTGGTTTTTCTAATTGAGAAGCAGTTTTAACTGACCATGAATGCTTGGTAGTTTTTGGTAATACTGGATATTCATATAGATCCCAATTTCTAAACGGTAGCTGGATAGGACGATCTTTCTCTAAATGTTTGAGTAATATTAATTTATAGCGGTCAGCAACTTTTATATGAGGAACACGCCATCGAAGTTTTTGAATTTCTATTTCTATTTTATCATTGTTTTCTAGAATTACACAGTTTGAAACAGAACTGCTTCTATGTAATATAAGTTCATGTCTACAATTTATAATTATTTTATTATAATCTTCGGCAAATCCTAATATTTTATTTAATGGAATAACAGCACTAAAATGACCATCTTTCAGTTTTGTGCCGTTGAAATTCCATCCCCAAACGGCTGCTGCTTTATTTTCACCATCATTCATAGAGATATACGATTTAATAGTTGTAGTGATTCCAGCATTTTTGATGCGATCTATTTCAACACCATTTAATTCATATCGTATATCTTGAAACAAATATGACAGTGGATTGTTAATAAAACTAATTTCTTTTTTCACTGCGGGGTCCTTAGAAATCACACGTGCGAAACCTTCTATGTAGAAGATAATGTGAAGATAGTGCCTGTGGTAGTACATATGTATCCTGTGGTGAATAGGTATTCTATTTCATCATTGTCTTTAAAGCTATCACTATATGGATTGTAACTATGAATTTCATAGCTCTCAATTGAATTATCGTAGTTTGGTAGATCTGTGATTTGCAGCATTATGTAATTTAAAACCGAGTTCTTTTAAATATATTAGATTTTCTTTCTTAATTTTTTTGTTTTCACAAGACTGGCGACACGGGCGACTTCTTTGACAACAGAATGCGAAATATCACGTTTGTCTCGTGTAGATAGATTTTTATTAAAAATGATCATGTTATTTAAGATGATAATAAAAGCAATGTACTAAGTTTCAATTGAATGATAAGATAATTAATTCAATATAAGCAATTTACATCTAACATTTAGCGTAGGCAGCATAAGAATGTGCGTTTGATATTATTGTTGTGATTTATATTCTGATCTTACTCCACCACCAAAGAAAATAAATCCTATATTTGTTCTACATATTTTTGCTCCAAAATGACTTTAAAAATTTCAAACATAAATGTCCACAGTTGTACAAGTGATTTTTCTGAAAATTATCATAGTTATAATGTATATTTGGTCCTAAATATCTTATTACTTCTAATGGTGGTTTTAAATTACCGTAGCTGTCAAAGTATTCTATGTGATCATTTAATTTTCCATAGGCTACCCAATGAGTTCCAGAGTTTTTAGAAATATCGAGATTTATGACACCGCATTCTGTAGGGTAAGGTTTATGTGGTAATGTATCTCTCATAAAAACTCCTCGGAAAAAGGGAATATTATGTGAATGGTTAATAATATCAATATTCGTTAATGCTCTCTTAGGTAGCCTACAATTTAGTTTTTTTTCTTGGTAACATAAATTCCTAGTCCGTCTTTGTACGGCCTCAGATGTAACCCCTTGCCAATACACACTGCTTCTATCTGCTTATTGTGCCTTTCCATTTCAGACAGTTGTTTCCTAGCTGTTTCGTATGCATTAACTGCTTTTGCGATTCCAGCAGCACCTCCTACTAAACTACCAGCAGCAGATAAGCCAGCGAAAATCGGAATTAAAGGAAGAAATCCACCAGTCTTAGGTACAGGTATAATTCTTGGTAATTTAATAGACGAGTCAGATATTAATTCTTGTGCTGTGCGCATGCTAATTCTAATAAAGCCTTTTTACACTTAGGTTTAATTTTCTTTAGACATTTCTTGGTATGTGAAACAACGTTCTTAAAGGTTTGCTTCAAACCTGTCCCTGAAGTGGATACATCACGTTTGTTCTTATTATTATTCCTTTTATTTGATGGTTTTTTGTTCTTTGTATTGCAAAACTGAAGATTTCGTTTAATTTTCATTTTATTAAAATAATAATAATTATTGCTTAGTAATGGTCTATGTCTTTTTAAAATCAGATAACAAATGAACTTAGAATACTGAACAACGACTTAAATACATACGGTATTGAAAACAAAAAAAACTTTCTATTTAGAGAACATTAGACTTGTGAATCCAACTGTTCTCGCTTGTTGGGAGACCTAGCCATTTAACATATACAAAGCTTCCTTTTCTTTTTAAAACTCTTTCAACTAAATATACATCACGATATTTGGTTTTTTGAAGTTCTTGTGGATAAAATGCTCCTAGTATTGGACGACTTTTAGAATCTTGTAATAAATAGGTTACAGGGTTAGTTTCTTGTACTTTTTTAATCTTAAATATTTCTGTGGACCAATTAGGTGTATAACCCTTATCAAAACAAGCTTTCTGTTTGCTTATTCTCACATAATCACCAACTCGATACTTTTTGTTATTTTTGTTTCTTTTTTTTGCACAAGCCAGTTTAATGTATCTTTGCATTATTCTTGCTTTATTATCACGACAAATAGTTGCCGGAGGCTGGCCGACGGTTCTATGCACTGTGTTATTGTACTCATAAATTATTTTGCGCAGTATTTCGTTATTCCATTTGTAACTTCCATTAATGTAAAATTCTTTGTACAGTTTACTTTTTAATGTTCTGATAAATCTTTCAACAATTGAAGCCTTTTTAGTAGAATATGAAGAATAATGATTAATATTGAACGCATTCATAATGCTTTTGAATTTGTCATTATAAAATTCTTTTCCGTGATCGGTTTGTAGATTTTTCGGAACACGCCCCGTTTCAAGTATTCTTCTTAAAGCTTGACATATCTGCTCTTTAGTCTTTTGCTTTAGTCCAATAGCCCATGCAAATTTGTGAAACAATCAATTACTGTCAATATGTATTTATTGCCATTATTAACTTTAGACATTGCTTGCATGTCTATCAAATCAGCTTGCCAAAGATCATCTATATCTTTAAGTATTACACTTCTCCTTGGATAATTAGTTCTAGCATTTTTACAGATTTCATTTACGACATCTACTTTGCTCATAATGCTTATTTAATTTTCCTGCGAGGTCTCTAATATGAACACTTTCTTCAAGTTTTTGTATTCTTAAGGTTAAAGCTACAATTACCTTATTAATATTAATAATTTCATTTAAGATATTATCTTTGAATTGATCTATATAGTCTTTGTTAAAGGTAGAGCAAGATATAAATTGACTCGACGATGCCACGATCATAGCCTGCATTTATAACCATTCATAATCAATGTTCTTTATGTTACTAATTACTAATAAATATTGTTTAGGTTTTTATTCTTTTATGATTCCAGCTTCTGTAAGTTCTTCAATTATTGATAAAATTTCGTTACAATGATTAGTGTTACCAGCATTTTTAGATGCAATTAATAATTTAAGCCTTTCAATCAGTTCATTAGGATCGTCCCAGAAAATATAATCTGTATTACTTTTATATTTTTTATATTTTGACATGTGACTGCCGCCACTTTTTGTTTTATTAGAATTTTGCTTTACAGCCTTGGTTTGCTGAGAAAACAATGGTTTGATTATATGACGATATTTTAATCCTTTATCACCCTTCATTTGACCATTCGGATCAAAGTTACGTTTATGAGCATTTGTATAATGAAGTATATCTTTATATGTTATTTTATCCTTATCATCTACAATTTTGAGATTAGGTTTTTTGCACATAAGGAGTTCCTTTAAGCCTGGTTTAATTCATAGTGCCTATTACCAATGGAAACAGAAAAACTTTTACTTGTCTGGGAGGCATTACTGGTAGATGAAAATGACACTTTGGAGTTTCCAATCATAAAATTTTTATTTTCACGACGTACTCCAAATGGTATATTTATATCATTATTATCATAAATCTCCATTACTTCATCCTTTTCCATAGTATCGTTTATATTATCATCTTCTGTAGAATCGTAGAATGTCGAGCTTTCATTTGAATCCGTCAGTGCATTCTTACTAAAGTCTTCATAATTTAAAGATGAGTATCTATCAGCATCTATATCACGATTACTCATGTCAATAGAAACATTTAGTACGGGATTATCTTTGCTAGTAGATTTTATAATAGTCTCCAAATTATCAGTAATTGGCTTAAATGCTTTTCTAAATTTCAAATTAGCAGCATCTTCGTTATTCTTAATTTCTCTAATTTTATGTTTTATATTATCTGCTGATTTTATCAGTTGTTTTTTATTTCTGTGTCCATTATTGGATACTATACCCAGCCGCTGATTGCCAATATTCAAACACTATTAACTTATTTTCAAGCGTATATGTTAATATATACGTAAATATTTCATTTTATAGATAAATATATGTGTCAAAGCCACGTCTATATCTTCCTTTATTAAGGGCACAGTCTTTATTAATAGTTAAGAAACTAAATGGATCTTGCCATATCATCATGCAAAGCTTTTTGAATCCCATCCAGTCAATATCTGTAGTGACATGTTCATTATAGATATGTTTTAAATTAATGTCATCTTGTTTAAAGATAATCAGGAGATTAACATTATCGCGTATTAATTGTTTAGGTATTTTGGTATAGGTTTGCGACAAATAAAAACAGTCGATTTGTCTATGTCTGCCCATAGCAAAATAATTACGAATATTTATCTGATTTTCGCATGCGACATCATCAAAAATCATAATTGAATTTTGCAATGCATCTTTAGGCGATATCACATCTTTATTGTCATTAAAAACAAACAGTTTTGCGAGAGGAACTTTATTTATGACTTGTCGTAAGAAACAGTATTTCGGTTGAAAAGCTGTTTTTGAATATATATAAATGTGTTTAAATTTAAGACCATTTTCATGTAAGAGTAAATTTAGCATTACATTAGTTTTGCCGCAATTCGATGGACCACATATTATACATCGAATTGTGTCAGGCAAGAGTATACTATGTTTAGATTTCTGTGCAATATTTTCTATTTTTATGTTATTCACTTCTAAAGTGTGACTTTGTTTAATGAACTTCATTGTAAATGAGAGTAAAATACTTTACATGTCTTTATATAGGTATGCAGTTGAGCATAGGTTATTAAAATCACTTTCATTTCGCATCATATAATTTATTTACATTTACATGTACCTACAATATTTACAAAAATATTGTACTTAATAACTGTGTAATATATAATGATAAAATTTCACTTAAATACTTCAACGAAGTAACGTACCATAATAGATTTTATGAACATTTACAATAATATTTTATCACTAACTTATATGTAAATACTTATTTTAAAATTAATTGATCATATCGATTTAATGATTCATAATAATGTATGTAGGTATGTATAATAATAAAAATAAATTAAACATTTAAAATATTGTTGCACAGTGACCCCAAGGTAAAGTTTCTATTTGATTTGGAAGTATTTGTCTTTTATCATCATTTTTACTCAATGCAACTTTATGAATTTCTTGAGAGTATAGTACATGTTTGCTGGATTTAATTAAATTCATTTTACATTTAATTTTTTTTTCACTTGTTAAAGCTTTGTAATAGTGAGATTGTTTTAATCGATTAGTTACAGCTTTAGATATTCCTTTCGCTTTTGTAATGCGAGTTCTTAAGCTGTTTATACAATAAAGTTTCGCTCTGAGACCTATGAAATCACATATTACATCGCCTCCAAGTTCATCTTTAAACAGACCTGGAATTTTAGCATTTACTCTCGGAATTTTATAACAATTATTGTCTTCAAAATTACTGGTATCAAACTTTGTGATGTCACTTTTTATGTCTTCATAAAAGTCGTCAGTATTTATGTAATACAAAAGACTGTCTGTGTCTGTATAACATAAGCTTGCTTGATTCTTATATTTATTTTTTATAAAATTATAATGAAATTTGTATAAATGTGTTTTTGCATATTCTAGAACTGTAAACCCTATATAGATAGGTTTGTCTAGGACAACTTTTTCAGGACTAAATTGCAAAGCGACAAAGTTTTCAGAAAAAATTGCAACACTTTTTAGATTTGGCTTAGAAATTAACTTTTCTGCACCGAGGTGCTTGTTGGTGTTGTTGGTAACATCATTCCACTTAGTCACTAATTTAACATTAACTTGCTTGCGTCTATTTTCTATAGTTTTTCCGAATATAGCATTATTAAGAAGTTTAAAAAAATCTTTATCAAATGTCGATGTTGAAGCTTGCCGTAACTTAGTATTTAATTCAATATATTTTTGTAAAAAGTTTTCTTGTCTGAATGTTAGGACTCGGTGAATTTTTTTCAAAATAAGTCCATTTTGTAAACACGCTTTCAAGTGGACGTAGTGTATAACATAGTTAAATTTGTCATATAAATTAGCAATTAATTTAGATGTTTTTCCTCCGGGCGGTGTAAACTTCTCCACAGCAAAAGGTAAATCACTGTGTGAATTATGCAAACTCTCAGGATAAGCTAAATCTACTTCTAAAATATATCCATATTCGGAATCATCAAGTATAGCAGCTAAATTGAAAGTATCAATTTCATCGATTGTTAGAAAGCGAAATTCTGAAATTGGCAACTTCAGTGTCATCGCATAACCGTACAAATTATTACAGTCAAGATAAACTAAAAAAGTTGATTTTTGTGAAGTGTCATAGTCGGTAAATATTTATTATTAGCTTTAGCATAACGTAGGGAACATTGCGCCAAGCCTCCACGAATTCCTTTTTCCAATAGTTCATAAATTTCTAAATCATTTATTAATTCTAATTTTACCTCCGTATACAATAACATTGCATCCCAGCTTAAGCTAGGTGCTGTTATATAATACGCTGGATCGAGTTGATAATGCTTCATACAAGTCATTCTAAATTTTTCAAATACGTCGGATAGAAGTAACACGTCTGTTTTTAATATAAATCTGTATATTCGCCGAGCGATTTAATATTAAATGTTTGAAATGAAATCTTTTGAGCATGTGTATACTCATCGTTGCTTATATGTTCGCTTTTCAAACTATTGTAAAAACAATCTTTGGGAGGAAGTCGAGTCTCATCATATTTTAAGTTTGCATTAATATAATCATAGGGATAAATTCCTTTTTGTCTTAATAGCTTCAACTGATTGTAATTAACATCTGGAAAACCTTTTGTTAAGTTAACAAAATCGATTTCATTCAAATTCTTACTTAATACATTTAAGCTCGAACTGAGGAATTGAAAAGAGTCAATAAATTTAACTTGAATAGGCTTCGACGTATTTTTTGTATGAAATATTTTCGTGAATGACATATACCTTTCTTTGGTTTTTGGTATTATTTTAAAATCCCCTTTATGTTTTGCTAATTCTTTAATAAATAAGTGAGAGTCATAGCCAGCTAAATTATGAAAAATAACGGGCACAAATGGACATACTCGATACATCAAATTACAATGAGAGTGTGCTGCGCCTCGGTATTGCGATGTAATATGATCATGATCCTTAACTTTGTCATCAAAGAGCAGATGGTTACAGATGTGACATTTTGTAGAATTTTCGTAATCACTTTCTTGTTCTATTGTTAAAGTTGCCATAGGCATTTTATTTAATAAGATACTGTAAATGTATTCTAAGTCATTGATCAAGTTTTTTATAAATACTTCCACACAATCTGGCCCTCTATATGTAACATACTTATTAAGGTCTGGATTATATGAACAGCAAATATAGTACCCAAAACATGAAGGTTCGTGAACCTGATATGTTCGAGTGTTTTCAGTTTTACTTATACTGCAATTTAGTAAAATACTTTCGAAATCTGCATAAATTACGAAATTGATTTTCTGTTTTCTTTCGAAGTTTTTAAATTGAAGAATACTATTTTTTTTGGGTAATACTGAAATATATTAGGACACAACGATGTTTGACGAAATTTTTTTTCGAATACTGTCTATTACATGTCAATCACTCTACTGTAAGCATGCTCACACAGATACATTTTACCTTTGTGTTTACTTATCTGGCGTCTAATTAATCTCAATAAATTTTTATTAAGCAGTAATGACCACAACCTTTTTGTTCGAAATATAGTAAATTCACGTGGCATTGTTTTCTTAAGCTTGTTACATATAAAGGACCGATGACCTTATTTTTATCATCTAATCCATATACATTAACACTTATGTTAGGATTAATCTTTTCAAATAGTTTGATATCCCTGTTCGACGGTGGAAACGAGATACCATCTATATTGAACAGTTTCGTAAAATGGGGGTATGATCGTGTCATGCAAACGTTACTTTTTGTTGGACATAATGCAGCGGCAATACTCCACAGAAAGCAATAGTTATCATTGTTTTGTATATTCAAGCAACTCCTCGTTTTTCTTATTTCATGTGGCAAATCAAAGTAAGAACCACCTTTTAAAGGCGAATATTTGTTAATATTAATTTCTAGGTGGCTTATAGAAAAACAAGACCAGCCAGAGTCACGGTGCTGAAATTCCGAGAGTTTTCTCTCAAATGTATTTATAGTTTTTAAATATAATTCATTTAAGTCAGTATTGTTGTATATCACTTCATATTTTGTATTAAAAGATTTAAGCTGCTGCTCACCAGATCGTAAAAGAATAAAGTAAGCAAATAGCTCGAAGCTTAATTTAATACAATTATGTTTCGTTAGACAGTCATATATTAAATTTAATACTTGATGCTCATTATCTATAAGGAAATCCTCAGGTGTAAGATATTCCATCGACGGATTTAGTTTGTAAGTTATTATTCTGTTTTTGAAAGCCGTGGCTATAATATTTACATTTTCATATTTAGTTTTAAATAAGCAATTAGATTTGTGTGAATTCGTTCTCAAATGATAGTGATATTCATTTTTCGGTATTTCAATATGACATTTTTCACAAATAATTATATCGCTGTACTTTGATTTTTCTGGTAACAGTGACACTGTAAAAAAGAAAAATAATAATAAATATTAAATGGTTACAATTTTTTTATTATATAAGTATGATTACCACAATATTAAACAATATAATTGTTTCTCTATAACATGTCTTTCGTATGTTACACCATTGTTTTTTATCTTTTATCAAATCAAATACAAATATATAAGATTGTTAAAATAGGTAATAAGGTAAATTGAATTAACAAGTATGCATATTTTAATATAATTATTAAATTATATTGATAAGCTCTAGGCGTAATTTAATATCCGATATATACATGTTAATTTGAATAATAGTTACTAACATATGTCTGAGGACAATTCACAAACTCTTTTCTAGTTTCCCTTATAAAATTAGCTAGGTGTTGCCATGCACCCGTATTATCAAATGTTTTATTTTTTACGGTCACTATTGCTTGACGCCACCTATTTATTGGCTGGACTTTCTCAATTTCATCACACCGGTATATTTTCAAATCAACATAGTGCGTCCCAGGCTTACGATCAAATATTTGACGTGAATGACCGTTTGCGACGCGACGTGTCACATAAGAAGTTAACGGAGAGGGCGATTTACCGGTAGTTGGGATATCCGCCTTCTCGTCATCTTCAGAGTCGGTTCCGAAGAGATCGTACGCCGTTGCGATCTTCGGGGGAATCGGCTTGAAATACGGTTTCTTCGAAGATGATGAGCACGCTGCTACTGGCAGAGGTGCCGCCGCTGTGCTGACTTGCGACAAGCTTGATGCTCGTACCACCGGCTTCGCTGCCGGCTGAGATACTGCCTGCTTGCTTTTCCTGTGTTTTTTCGACGGTGGTGGTTGAACCTCGTCTTCAGATGGAAAAAGAGTATCCGCGTTTTCTTCAGACCTGAAAATGAAACCAATTAAAACATTATTAATAAATAATTCTTATTATATGCTTGCATTATTTGCTATTCATAATGTAAATATTATGAATTATTCAATGCTTCACAACTGTACAATTAAATATTGTACAGTTGTGAAGTAAAATAAAGAACTGAAATATATGTTAGGGGAACATCTGAAATGTATTATAATAATGCTGTTATCGAAAAGTTTATTACTTTAGTTCCATGTCACGCCTAACTAATGATTAAACAGTAATTGATTCATTGTTTCAAATATTGAGGGAATCGAACCCGTAGTCTGCAGTCAAACTGATAAATAAACATATATAAATACTAAGTATGATAAAGTAAATACTTACATTTCTCCTTAGTTGATGAGCACTGATGTTGAGACTAGTGGTAGAAGCTGACTGTCGTGCTGTTGGAAGCTGAATTGAATGTTCCTGATTTTCTCCCTCTTATATAGCGTAAAATCTACGTCACGTTTTCCATATAGGTAATGTACTCGTCATCCTAAAATCCTGAATCAGGACTTTCCATAAAAGATTGCTTAGCAATAATAAATAAATAAAGTCTATGAATCTCAACCTTAAACACTTATTATTTATTGATATAACCAGTTAAAGCTAACCCGTTCTATAAATATAACTTCAGACAAAGAGAGATCTAATTAAATTGTAAGTAAGCCTTAGTGTGGATATTTATAACTTTTCTGATCCTAAGTCACTCCATCAAAGCGGCCCGGGTGGCCTGCTAGAATCTCGCCACTTACCGCATTCCATAACATTGTCATTTGAGCCTTAGCCATTACTTTTAAGGTATTGATATAAACACATTATAATTGCATCAATTTTGAACTCTATGATCGAATAATTATTAATATATAAAGGGATTTTCATAGAAAATAAAATTAGTTTTTGTCGCTTTTTGTGGAAAGTGGACCAGTAGTTATCTGTCTAAATGTCGGTGAGTACTTTCACATTAAATTTAATAACACTAAAATACCTATATTTCTACATCTTACTTTGTATTTAATAAAGAGATTTAAGTGTAACTATTACTTAAAGTGTAATACAATGATGGTCAATTCAAATGATATATCAAATGAATTAAAATATGTCTTATCGGCTTTTATCAACATATCTACGAATATTATATTTCCCTATTTCATTTGTGCTAATATGTGTTAACATAATACATTCTTTTCTCAGGACTCGGAAAACGAACTATTCAACTTTATTCCTTGTAACAACATGCTTCAGCCGAGAACTGAAAAGATATTAAATCTACAGCCTCCCAGCAAGAAGTCGAAACATGACGTCTTTTCCTACGCAAAAAAACGAGTGTGTGGTGAAAAAGTTATACGTATAGAAATATATGATGTGAATAACTTTTCTAGTAGTGAGTCATCACTGTGCAATTGTAATGCTGAAATTTGTGTTCAGCACATAGTAAAAAATGTATACGTGGATGACATATATAAATCAATTAAAGAAGTAATAACTAAAGTTACAGACAATGTAAATATTACGTAATAAATGTTAAAATATATGGTATTCTTTTATTGGCTCCTAAAGTACCGATACAAATATGTATTTTTAATAAGTAGGTAGGTAATATTATAATAGTATGCATTGTGCTGTAATCTTCAATGCACAAAACTTTATTCACTTTATTTATTAACTAATGGCTCCGGTTAACGTCTGTTTGTCACATAAATAAATCAGGTTCATCACTTGGTTCAAGACAATAGGTAGAAGTATGTATTATTATAAAGTATCGTCCATGTTTTCTATATCCCATGTCTAACCTACATTACAGGAAAGTTTCATCAAAATCAGTGCAACTCTCCAGCTTAATAAATTAGTATAGATGAAATTGAAATAAAATCTTGTAAATTAGGTACGAAATATCACGTCTAAGTTTTTGAAAAATGGTTCATCATTAATTATATTATTTAGTAGCATTCTATTATGTATTAGAAATAGAAAACTCTATGTTTATATGGAGTGGTTAATCGAAATAATTGCATATATTGAACACCATACCATAATATAATATGCATAGTCAAATCAAGCCGTCAAACTATATAGGGACCGTTTGCGAAATACAAACGTACATTCCACCTCCGCCACCGTGACAGACAACAGACATGCTGAATCAAATGTTATTCGATTGCAACACATTTGCATCCTTCGAATGAATCAACGCGGGTAAGTAAAGGTAATGGATTATTTAAACGGATGAATGAATCGGTTTTCAGCAATTCGATAACGTTTTAAAGTAACATTTATGTTACTGATTAGATGAGTAGTGAAAATTAATTGTAAATGTAGACACTGTTCAAAGTTAATTTATTGATAAGATGAATAGTGAAAATTAATTGTAAATGTAGGTACGTTCAATAACTGCTTCGATGAATAGTCATCATTTCATTGGTATAATTGGTGGTTCCAGATTAATAGATCATCTATTCTGAATAGATGATCTATTAATCTGGAATCACCAATTATACCCTACTTACATAGTATAAAAAAAGTCGCTTTCGCTGTATTATGTACGAGTATGCTTAGATCTTTAAAACTAGCAACGGATTTTGACGCGTTTTTTTTAATAGATAGAGTGATTCTAAGGAAGGTTGTATGTATAATAAGCATATATAGTTTAGAGAAACACTGATAAATTTAAAAGGTTTCTAATGTGATGTCGTAAATAAGACGTTTTTGCGCTTATATTGCAAACGCTGGCTGAACCCTACGAGATAGACCAAAAATTACAAGTATTGTACAACTTACAAAATCCACAAAAAAGTCCGCGATGGTATGTGTCTATCTCTAGGATAACCCACCATAACCATTTTTCACTGCACCCGTGCGAAGCCGGGGCGGTCGCTAGTTCAATTAATAAATATAATTTCTTCCTTTATCTGTTTTCAACTTTTTTAGGCATATTGCCTTCCTCTTCCGCACTCCTCTATAACTCCATTTCGACACTCACTCCCTTGTTCAACTTATTAATATTCACATAGTCCATCCATCGTTTCTTCCATTACTTTCCTAGTAACATGATCATTCCCTCTTCTTAATACGTGACCATACCAAGAAAGTCTCCTTTCTCTCAATTTTTCAACAATAGGTAAAATTGTCTACTGAATTTTAAACTTTAGTGAATAACCGACATAAAATCATCTATGGTCGACCTATTCTTAAAATTCGATATATCTGTTTATACGAGTAAAGTGGTTTATAAATTCAATAATTATTATGAACTAAACTAAACAGTTTCTATGAACATTAAGGAAAAGTTATTGCAAAAATAAATACATATAATCACGCCTGTTTCCTATGGGGATAGGAGGAGATCACTTGCTACCATCCAGATATACGAGTATTTTCCTGGAATTCTCGACTTTCATTGATCTTATTTAAAAGAAGAAATAGATGATATAATTTAATTTGAGTAATTTTAGTGGTTCTTTACAACAAAATAATTTATTTTCCAAAATGGTTAACATAATAAATAATAAATAGTACAATATTATTATCAACGATAAGACTACTTAATTTTAAAAATTTTATGCTTTATGGCTGATAGAGTTATTGTAGTACTTTTAGTACTAATAAATAGTTTTTTTTAATGTATTATGGACAGGCATTTGGCCTCGATCTCTCCTGAGGGTAAGTGACGATGAGGCCGAAGATCCATCCCTGTCCAGATATTGCCTATTCACTCTTGCTCCTTGAAAAGGCCCAGATTGTATTTATCAGGGAAAATAGTAAATTAGTTTCTGGATATCTTGTAAAAATGTATACATTGTGTGTGTATACCTTCTCTGGAAGACTATAAATGTGTCCTAATGCGGTTTCGTTTATCAGAATTCAGAATCTTTCTGCATGACTTAAGTATAACGATTATTACCTGTCTAAAATTTAATACGCTTCACATTTGTCTATCAATAAGCGCTCATAACTGTGGAGGACAAGCGTCACAGCCTTTGTGTTGACGCGGCAATGAGAGTTGATTGTAAACGATCGTGATCGGCGTGGAGTACACAATGAGCGGATTGCTACGGCACCGTGCACCGCGTCGTTTATACACACCGGCAAATTGGCCACGTGAACACGTTTCAGGTTTATTGAAAGTTATTTTGTATGGATAGTCTATTTAAGCACTATTCCTGATCGACACATAATACTTCGGTGTAATTCACAGTCAGCTAAAGCGTAAATTTGTTTTACGTAACACACAAGGTAAATATATAATGAATGCTTGTAAAGATAAAGTGGTTGCCGGTTGCATTTTCAGTTTTATTCATTATCATGATATCTGTTAAAATAGGAGACCCTTCAGGGAGGCCTATGTCCAGCCGAAGGTGTCTGATGATAATAATGATGCCTGGGGCAGCACATAGGATTTTTATCGGGAAAGTGTCCCTTCTCTATGAGAAATCCGACATAACGCGAGCGAAACCGCGTGTAAAATTGGAATTTATATATATGTCTCGCTTATTCTTATTCCATTGGGAACAAGGCGTGACATATATGTATGTATGTATTCTTCTCAAGAAAGCTTCCAAATACTATATATAATACACATATATGATATATACGATATATAATAGGTATAGTCGTTTTTGATAGTTGTATGTATGTATTTAAGTGTACGCAGTAATGCTTCAGAATTTATATGTTGACCTTGAGACAGCTATTATGTTGCTTGTATTAGCGACGATTTTTGTACTGCAAATGTAGAATTTTACGTGTTGCTGACTATACAAGGTTAAATAAGTTTATTCTTTTCCCTAATTCAATACTTGTATTGAATTTCATAATTGTATCTAAATTTCTTATTTTATATATTTTGTATACGAGTACATGTTGCATTTTATTATGCAACAATGTGTGCTTTAACTGAAATAAACATACTATTTGCTTTACAAAACCCAAGCGCCATCATAGTGGTAACAAATTCCAGTTTTACGACTGGCATTCCGAAAAATAACAATGAAATGTGTTGTGTATTATATTTGCGCTATTTGTCGCGACTGGAATTTGTGGGTTGCTTACCGCTATCGATCATGGGGACTTTATGTGGCTATAAAGTGTGTGAGGACGGGGATACTAATACGTGACTAACGTCAGCACTGCTTACGTTTTTACTACTGGTTAATATTATATAATATTTATGACCTATTTTTAAATTGTTATTCTCTTATAACTGCAGAATATCTTTTTGCATTTCGATCGATAAATATTGTGGATTAATAGGGTGAATAAACACTATCGATCTGTAAAGAATAAGTTTGAAAATATTGATATTGATACTGCAGAATTTGGTTTAAATTTGGCGTATTTACATGAATCCATGTTGACTTAGTTTACACTTTGGTGAAGTGAATTTAAAAAAAAATGCGGTGTCCCTGTAGCTCTCTTAGAATATTATTTATCTATCTGTTGATGAATGTTACTTACAAAAGGTTATTATTATTTCATAATACTAAATATCTATTTGTAAAGACAATATCCATAATAATGGAAAACTATCGAGTTTTCATGAATCTTATGACGAATACATGTTACTAAAATTATTTAATATATATTGTATACAAAAACCTATCAATGTACATATTATAATATTGAATAAAAGTTATTTGGTGATTAAAAAGTCAACCCTTATATTGTTATAGCACATAATTCATTTATACTAATATTATAAAGTAAAGTTTGCGTGTTTGTATATTTGTTAAATTGTAAGGGGGAACCTCGGGATCTATTGAACCGATTTTAAAAATTCTTTTACCAATAGGAAGCCACATTATTGCTGAATGTCATAGGTTATATAAAAAACCGAAAAATAAAAAGGCTTTTACGTGGTAGTCCGTTTTGCAAAGTAGTCGGAGGAAAAACGGTCGAATGAAGGCGTTTCTCACGAACGCTGCCTTAACTATGATAGATATATTTTTGAGTTCTAGAGAGAAAATGTAGAGCTTGAAAATGCCTATAAAAAAGTCAACAACAGCATATATCTAATTTTTATATTTAAAATACAGAAAGTACTTTGTTAATATTAATATAGATACAGTGTTAGCTCAGTCTCTCTTGCTTTCCTTGATTGACTACGCTGACGCTGCGTGGATTAATTAATTTATCTGAGAAACTACTTGACAGTTTGGAGCGGCTGCAAAATGTAGCCATCAGGTTCATTTTTAATCTGCGTAGGTTTGACCATGTTTCTAATTGTCGTAGTTGTCAACTCAAATGGTTACCTATTCGCCAGCGCAGAGACTTACATGTTTTATCCCTACTTTACAATATTTTGTATCTTCCAACATCTCCATCCTACCTTAAATCTTTGTTCTCTTTTCGATCCCATTCGTCATGTCGTGCCTTGCGTTCTAATTTTAATCTGACTCTGGATATACCGCCCCGAAGTATCGACTATTTTTCACATTCTTTTTCGGCTTATGCCGTCCGGTTGTGGAACTCTCTCCCTGAGGGTATTAGGGGAGCGCGAACGCTGGAGTCCTTTAAGAATCAAGTCCGTGTTCACTTCCTGTCAAAGATTCCTTAACTTAAACTAGTTATAGCCTATTGTCCTGTCCAATTACTGTACCCATCCTATATTTAAATCTCCTTTTAATATTTCCCTGGTCCTAGGTTGCCTGGAAGAGATTGCTGTTTAGCAATAAGGCCGCCTTTTGTACATTTGTTATTTTCTTTTTTTTTGTGTGTGAATATTTTATGAATACAAAAAAGGGTTATGTTATAGATAATTTAATTTTTAATATTAAAAAATAATTTAAATCATTCATATTTATTAGTCATATATTATCAAAAATTATGAATCTTCATGAAAATAAGTAAACTCACCGTCTTAAGTGTGAAGGGCAAAGCAGCGGACGGCGCGCGGTGGCTTCGGGTTTAATTCGGTTCGCGTTCGTGCTCGTTTCGGGGATTGTTAATATTATGCCCAACGAAGTGGGCACGGGTCAGCTAGTGTTAAATATTCGTTTTACGTGTTAACCGTGAAAAGAGGTGATATATCATCCTATTTATATAGCAACTCGGTGGGTGCATTGCTGCCCACCTGGCTATATTTTCATTCATTCTATTTCCGACATTGAGACTTGGTCAAACTAGAAGTGTTTCGGTGTACATTATAAAAGATATCGTTGTAAGGATTTAATATTTGTGGATTGTTACGTGTTCTTGGACAATTTCCTCTTGTCGGTTGAATAAGCCCAGTCGCGTGAATGTTGGTATTGCAATGTGATCCAACCACACACACCCAAAAGGGCAGGAAGAGCACCGTAGATCTTAGTGAGTAGGCTCGTCACTGTCGAGAACCCCGTACACGCCTTACGTTACAGCCCTAAATACGCACTACGTCAAACATCAATAATGCACAAGTAGCAAATCGATCTATGTTATTTTGTAACTAATTTCTTTCAACTAACCTACAGTTAGGGTTGTCCATAATATTAAGATACTAAAACCTACTAACCCACATCGAATAAATTACAAGAAAATATTATTTTATTTAATGTTAATATTTTTGCTGTGATGTCTTTATATGTGGCGTATGTAAGTTAGTAACGAGTAAACGAAAGAACTGAAATTGTTATAATCTTATACACTGACGGACTCATAAACTGCATCAAAGTTCAGGTTTACTCTAAAAGGATTTTTTAAAATAAGTATGCAAACTTTTTAGATTAAATTATATAAATATGGAAAGACTGGCTCTTAATCTTAAAAAAAAAAAAAATTAAATTTAAAAATAGAACTGCAGTAAAACAAATGAATATAGCCGGGAAAAGAAAATTTACTCGTGTATCAGATTTGCGTGTTAATTTATAGCAAATTTTAAATTGATTCTCATTGATTTTTTTGTTTTGTCAATTGAATTATTATTACCAGCATAATTGTTGGGTTAGTTTTTTAACACATCGAGAGTTTTTGAACCATAATATGGATACTTCGTCCGAACAAGCGGCACAATTTGTAGCATTGGTGCGGGAGGGCTTGGATCAACGAACGATTGGTAGAAATTTAAATTTAAACCAGTCTACGGTTTCTAGAATATACAGAAGGTTTGTAGAGACAGGTTCTTACAGGAGGAGACGTGGTACAGGCAGAACTCGAGCAACCACAGGTCGTGATGACCGATTTATTGTTACAGCTTCCCTGCGAAATCGTTTCCTCACGTCAGTTAACATCAAAACCGAGCTTAATGAAGTGCGTGGATTAAACGTGTGTGCACGAACAATAAGAAGATGGTTAAAGGAAGCAGATATCACCCCTTTTAGACCAGCAAATGGTCCAAAGTTGTCTGCAGCTCACAGACAAGCTCGCTTAAGATTTGCGCGTCATCACCTGAATTGGACAGAAGAGCAGTGGGCCTCTGTATTGTTCACGGACGAGTGTAGGACATGTTTATATGGTGCAGATGGTCGCAGAAGAGTCTATCGTCGACGTGGGGAGCGATATGCTCAAAGTTGCATTGAGGAGCGTGTTCCTTTTGGAGGCGGTTCATGTATGGTCTGGGGTGGCATATCGATGAACGCGAACAGAACTTGTGTTCATAGACATGGTCCGTCAAAACGGTAATAGAGGGGGTTTGACAGCACATCGCTACATAACAGAGATATTAGAAGATCACGTGGTGCCTTACATGGGATTCATAGGCGAAAATTTTACTTTAATGCAGGATAATGCCCGGCCGCATGCAGCTGCACAAGTTCAACATTATTGCGAAGAGGTTGGGATACGTACGATGAATTGGCCAGCGCGCAGCCCGGATCTTAATCCCATCGAGCATGTTTGGGACAATTTAAAAAGCGCTGTATATGCGAGAAACCCTTCGCCCACGACAGTGGCAGCGCTAAGAACAGCACTTTTAGAAGAATGGGACAATATTCCGCAAGATCTTTTAATAACCCTTATAAAATCTATGCGGAACCGATTAGAATCCGTAATAAGGGCACGTGGGGGTAATACACCTTATTAAAACACAAATAAATCCTTGCATAAAGTTTGTGTCTATTAAAACCAATTTTTTAATTAAACCAATTGTCCTTAAATTTCTGTTTTTTCTTCAAAAAAAGTCTAAAGGTCCTTTCCAGTACATAAACTTAAACTTAAAGATATGACCCTACGCTGTTTTAAAGTTCACGAACTAATCTAGAGGTTTCAATTTAAATCTGTATAGAAAGTTTGCATACTTGGTTAAAATATTTATTTCAAAGTCGTCTATTACTTTGATGCAGTTTATGAGTTTATGATCCTAATACCTAAATAATATAAAGTAACTTATTTGTGGAAACTCTTCAGATCGTTGCAAACACAAATTTTATTATGTTTTACAATGTTATATAAATTTTTATAAAACTATATTGGCATATAAGCAGACTACTCACGTAAGTAAGGGTCTATATGGACTTTTACGGTTTTTATAAGATTTACAGTAAGTCTGCTGCTTTACAAAAACGATAGTGTATGTTACAAATTTGTGCTGTCATAAGCTGTATAGTTATGGTACTCAGTAATTTTAACTGATCTTACTTAACCTTCAAACTGGAACATAGCAATGCAAGAACTACTGAAAACTTCGGAAATATATTCTTTATTGAACACATAGTTTCAAAGCATAATTAGCTAGTTACACACGATATGTCTAATTTTATTGATTGATAGGCTAATGAACGAATGGCGGATAGAATAAATCAAAAAGCATTAATTTATTTTTGGAAGACTGACCACAGCTAAAACTACTCCTAACCATTGTGTCCAACATAGCGTCCAATCGAATGAAGTTCGCTGGATAAAGGCGTACTTCCATTGTCCAAACACTCGTGGATCAATTGTGGTTGATTTGTGGTTCTGCGATGCGTCTAAATTAAAAGTTTTCCTTCTAGCTGAAGAATGTTTATTGTTCTCAATAGAATAATATTTTTTTAAGAAAGGAATTCTCGTTGTAGTTACAAGACGAAAAATCGGAAATTAGCACACTCTGCTCAATTCATTTTGCTATTATTACTCAGTCATTGTTTGTCTGATGGAACCTTTAACTTCTTAACAAAAATGTATACAATTTTAACTTCTATAGAGAATTTTCGGAAATATAGTGTGTGTTGCTAATTTTAAACTGTAGGAACTATGAACTAGCTAAACAAGTTAATAAAAGTAACTACAACAGTTCGTCAGGATCTGTCATTGAATTTCATTTAATAGACTCTATACTAGGATAGTATTCTATCTTACCAAGTTCAGGCTAAAAATATGGTATTAAAATTACTGGTTATCGTGACTTTACATTTTCTAATGAAAGTTGACACTATCCACAGCAATTCCTGCAGGGATTCAGATTTGCTGCGAATTTCACAAGAGCTATAAAATATTGTATAAAAATAACAGATCGCCACAAATTATTTAGTTCATAATTTGTGTTTTTCATCACAGACATAATCTAAGCGTTTCCACGTATATGGTTTAAAGAGAACGCTTTGATCCGGTTTAACCGGTCCGAATGTTAAGCGTTTAAAAAGTTTGACAAAAAATGTATCGTCAGCGATATGTCGCAAAGAGCAAATAAACGAAACAAAAAGACCGAGGGGGAATAAATCGCGTGAACGGGTTGTTATCACGCGGGTGGAGCCGGCGAGCCGTAATTCCATCTAATAATCCTTTCGCGATGAAGTATCGAATATCCGTCTGTCGTATGTGCTATTCGTGGTCGTTGTTTCCTCAATCATGTTTTCCCGATTTTGCTGTATGTATTCGAAGTACACTCTATACAAATAAGAAACAAATAAAATGCAACTAGTAATTTTATTTATTTTGTTAATTATTTGTTAGCTACATAGTGATTTAAACGTAAATAAAACAAAGAGTTTTTTTTGGAATACATTCCGAAAAAGTTTATTAATATTTTCCGGTTTACAGTTGAAGCTGACATATGATCAATGAAGTGTTGAATAAATGTCTGGCGCGGGGCTAATTAGAGTCCGGCATTTTCTCTATTATATATTATTTACTTATTTTTATTTTTGCAATATATGCGTTTCTGAATTTAATTTTAAATAAATAAATATAAGGTAATATAATTATGTAAGTAATTGATTTTGAAGAACTTTAAGAATCTTAAGAAGATTACGCTACACAATAAGCAAATATTTTTTTGCTGTAAAGGCGTGTAACCGTCGAATGTCGTACGGCGTAATTTGTGGTCGACATTTCCTGTATCATTTATCTTTTCAACTTTTCATTGTATGTGCATGGAGTACACTCCAATGAAATAAATAAAAGGTGATAATCATATGTATGATGTGATCGATTTGTTTATTTCATTAGAATTAGAATTAATAAGAAAACATTTACCAGATTTTATCTTGCATTACATTAAGCACGTTACGGTTAAGCATACGGAGTTGACGAACTCAGTTGTTGGTAAGTGACAATAATATTTTCCTATGCCTATCCCAGATAAGATCGACTCGTTTTGGTTTCAGAATCGTTTCCAAGCGAATATACAGTTTGTTTGGAGCAGCCTGAATGACCAATAGGGCTGAAGGTATTGTGTAATATTAATTTATAAATGTTATCGTTTTCGGGATCTTCTGCATCTCTCTGTGGGTAAAAAAGGCTTCCTCCAATTTCTGAAAAGTTTTCACAGATTTAATGGAATATTTTTCTATATAATATGTCTGCGTTCAAATCTACAAATATATCGACAATTTTATTTAAGCTTGCGAACCGCGCTGACGACACAACTATTACGCTATGCCATTAAAAGTAATAGCCGCAGGTTACTTCTAGAATATTGCTCATACTCATAGATTAATTGATTATCTAATATATATATATATATATATAGTACTTTCTGGATAAGCAGTATGACTCGGTAGCCAACTGGTAAAACATCTTTTTGCGTAGTGTTTTTTGTGTTATTTATATATTTAGTAGGTGAGCGGAAAATGTTCGTACCGCCCTACAGTCAATGAAAAAAGTAAGATTTTAACTAAGCTTTATATTTTTAACTATATTCTTTAATTTCAATCTATAACACAAAACAAGGTCGTATTGATTCAATTATAACTTAAGAAAGGGTAAACAAAAATATTATGGATTAAAAAAGATTCGGTCTTTTCTCCAAAGTAATACGAATAAACTTTTAATTTACGGAGCACCACGCGATAAAAACTATCAATTAACAAAGTAACAAACAGTTAATGATCATTGTCGCTTTATACGCATTTGTGGTAGGCGTGAGGTGTATACCAGCTAAATCGCTCAAAATATTGTTAAAAGATCTCCGATTGTCAAGAGTTTCCGTAAATTCTGTGCTGGAACGCGTCTCAAAAGCAGCTATAGCTAAATAATATCAGATATGCTCATGTGGAGAGAGGAGCCAGAGTGGTGATGGTGAGTGCTGCAGCATTGTAAAGTTCTCCTAAACCTACACCTGGGTCACAAGTCCCAAGCGCTGATTTGGACTCACATGGTTATTACGTATGGGTTGTTAAGTATTTGTCTCAAATGAATTATCTGTTATTGAGAAGTCAACATAAAGTCGAATCTGCATTTAATGTTATCGTCTTTGACCATCAGGTGAGATGAAGGTTAAGGCATATACGACAAAGTATGTAAGAATGGAATCGATTCAAACCAAAGTGCACGGATGTACACAGATACATTTATATTGTATTGCAATCCAAAAAAATATAAGCGCATAATAGACTTCCTCGATTTCGAAATCAGGTTACAAGTACTGACGCGTCATGTGATTAGTGCCAACGTGATCTCAACGGACGTCAGCAAATGTCAAGGGAAGTTGATCAATGACGGGCGCGAGGTCAGCGGTACATCGTCAATTGCTCTCCCGACGATACCACGCGTTAATTGAATCAAACACCAATGTATGATTTATGTTGTTTTTCGCTTATGGTTACATTGAATATATGTAAGCGAAATGGAGATATATTATTTTTGTTGAAATTGATTGTATCCTAATCGTTATATACGTTTGCACAATTGTCATGATTTTCTAAATATCTTCTAAATTTCCTCACGTCAATTTTTTAAATATAAAAATAACGGCAAAGTTATGAGAGTTAGAGGTAGTAATAGAGACTAAAATAGTCGGAGTGTTGAACAGCGCTGCGGTCGGGACAGAGTTGGAGAAATCAGAATCATAGATAGGACTACAAAATTGTTCTGCTGCATTCTTTATTTTACGCTTAGTGCGTAGTTTACTTGGGGAGTACCTGCTAAATATACTGCTCACTAAACGTAGTGCGAAACACTACGTACTAATAGCGAAATGTATCGTATTTATATCCAACATTAGAGATGTTTATCTTGAAAAGAAGGGTGATAACGATAAACGGAACACGATGCTTAAGTTTATTCATCTTTAAAAATTTTACCTAGTCGTTATTAAAATATTTAATATAATGATATTTATTGAATTGAAAAATATGATAACTAATGAAGTTTTTTTGATTATAAGCCTATATTTTAGTGAGAAAGGAATGAAACCTAATAAAAACAAGAACAAGTTACATTAACATCCAAAGACAGCGTGCATTAAAATTCATTTAACTTTTCTCCGTTTTGACACTTATATATTCATATATTCAAAATGTTTATTTTAGGGCGCTCTTAGCATTTCATAGCCTAATTAGATTGTAGACAAATCTAGAGGAATTTTCGCGAGAGAAAATCGCACGTTGGTTTCCATTTCACAACAGCTCTCAACGAAATATAAGCGGAAGCCATTACGTAATTTGCATGGTGTGAGTATACAAATAAGAATCTGTAGCGATTTCCTTTTGTTTCTAAGTAAATTTTGAAGCGTCGACATCAACGGAATTATATTGGTGTTTGAAATCAAAATCTTTGTGTTCTCGGAAATAGAAATAAGAGCATTAAGACAAACGATAACCAAGCTCTGTGTAGTATAGTCTTCTTGGTTTAATAAGTTTAATGAAGACTCAAGGCATGGAATTAATTCTATTATTTGTAATGATAGCGATTCTGTAAGATGTAATTTTTGTTTCAGTATATATAATATAATCGTCTCCCATATCGACCCATATACCTTCCATTGCTCGGCTCTGGTCTTTATTTTTGTACGAAGGAAATTAGCATATTGTAGATCTATAGACTGCACTCTATAGGTCTAGGTCTTTACCTATTTGAATAATACACCAATGAGGTTATGTAGGTAAGGACTTACTAAAGTAGCTCTGGCTTTATGTCTATCTCTTGTGCTTTTATGTCAAACGTACTGAACCGGTTTAAATTAAATTTGGTACGTAGATTGTCTATAACCTGAGAAAGGACAACAAGCTGATTATTAATGTGGAAAAAGGTCTATAAGCGGTTGAAATAGGGTGTGAATTTCTTTCAAGTATATAAATAAATACGACATTCCCAATTTTGTTGGGAACTGTTTGCAATAACAGTAATGAAAGTTACTATTTAAGTAGGCATTGAATCTTTTTGATGAAAGTTTGAGACCCGAAGAAGGACACAAACATATAACAGACGTCAACAAATCACATTTAAGGTACGCTGTCTCTGAACAGTGGCAGGGGCGTACGTCCTGTGTGGGTCAAGGGTCGATGTCTCTCAGGCGGGGGATTGACTCCTAAAATATATAGGATAACGATAATGGTCCATTCCAGTCTCATTACTCCGATATCAGGGCGTCTGTCACCCCTCAGTATTTTGCTAATGGCTAAAAGGCCTAATGTTCGTGTTTGTAATATTTATTACAATAGTCTATAAGATAGTGATTTTTGTAATTATACATAATGATGATTATGCGCAAAAAACACATTTATAATTAATTAAATTAACTGAGATTCGCAAAAAAGTATTATAAATTGTAAAGAATAAAAAGAAATTCAATAATTATTATTGGTTTAAAGTAAATTAATTACACAATGGTGTAAACTGATTGCATTAACTGAATTAATTCTACATCATACTTATATGACCCACAAAGCGCCATTGGAATTTATAAAAAATGTTCAGTGGCGATGCGAATGCGCCGGTGAATAAATACCAAAACAATTTTCAATCGGCATAGCTTTATTGCAATGTTATTAAAACTGTCATGGTACTTCACTCTATCAAACACCGTATCACGCTAATTTTACCTGGCTTTGATAGTGCTGTGCCAAAGTTTTGGATGTCATATTTGTATCTATTAATAGTTCTTAGAAATTGCTATGAATTGCGTTTTTTTTTCTTTCTTACATCTTTTTTATAACGTTTTACTTTAAGACTTATACAGACTATCAAATGCGACATTTTATTTTATACTTACTGTACAATTTTTCATTATTACAATCCAGAAAAAAGTGCTTTCCATTCTTTCCCCGGAATTTAACTTTATTGTCTATACCTTTCTGAAAACAAATCCTTCTTGTTTTATAATTTATAATTTTGTTAGTTGGTAATTAGCTATAAACAGCTATAAAATGAAAACATTAGTATAGAAAAAAACAAATTCTTAAAGATCCCTTTACAAAACTGCAATTTCATAAGCACATAACACTATAAATAAAATGTGTTATTTTTATTTTCAGTAGTTACCATCTGTAGCCACCATCACTCAGTGATGTTTTATTATAGACTAGCGGACCGACAGACTTCGTCTGTCAAAAGATTTGTAAAGTGGCAGTTTTTGTTCCTACTTGAAATGAACATATGATGACATAAAATTTGTTGACAGAACTACGTCACTTTTTCTTTTTATTCATTTTTATATATAAGATAGCTGACCCGGTGAACTTCGTACCGCTAATTATTGAGGCATATTTACTAATTCAAGTCCAAACACACGACACAATACTTTTTTAATTTTATTGAAATTTGTTGCTTTTAGATTTTTAGGAATATTAAAAATTATAGTATAGGTGCACAGCAAGAGGCGTTTACATTTCAAGTGACATTTTACCATAGACATAGGTTGGCACCCATCAAATATGTCACTACATTAATTATTTTTATATTTTGAAAATTTAAATACACGATGTTATAAGCAAAGTTGATATTATGTTGTCGATTCAAAAGTCTTGTTTTAATGCGTCTTCAATTCGAGTGAACTGAAGTACAAATACCGTCAAATGTTTGACAGAAAGTAAGTGATCACTTTTATATGGGAAAATGAAATTGTCGTCTTACTCTATCTTACTCGCAATTTTTCCTTATTTGCTCACCGTTTAGACCTACCCTGAACTACGACAAACATTTTAAAACCAAAATCAGCTCAATCGGCCACCGTTCTCGAGTTTTAGCGAGACTAACGAACAGCAATTGATTTTTATATATATAGATGACGCGAATCCATACAGTCTGACATTTACAACTGACCCGCTTTGCATGTACAGACTTATCTTTTAATGTCTTACGAGATTAATTGTGAATGAAACAATAACATATAGAAAGTACGAGACAGAAAGAGAGCATTGCGCTAGCCAATAAGAATCGAAGTGAAGAATTACTCTTCCGCTATTGTGTATAGCTGAATGCAATAACCCATTTGGCTGAATTTAAACGTCCGTCTTGATGCGTCATGTGGTATTTACCTCTTGTTATATATTGCACCATCACACTAAGGATTGTTTAGAATATATGCACATCCTAAGGAAGGGATATTATAAAATTTATATATTAGGTATATCTATATCACATATCAAACGTGTTGTTAAAGGGCAGAAAAATAATGTTTATCCATTTCCAGCAATAAGAGCGCTTGAGGAGCACGGATTTCAGTGTAAACGAATTCTAAATATGGCACGTGAGTAGCGAGTTTCGTTAAATGTTTTTTATGTAATATATGTATTGCCAATTTTTATATATTAGATGACGCGAATCATACAGTCTGACATTTACAACTGACCCGCTTTGCATGTACAGACTTATCTTTTAATGTCTTACGAGATTAATTGTGAATGAAACAATAACATATAGAAAGTACGAGACAGAAAGAGAGCATTGCGCTAGCCAATAAGAATCGAAGTGAAGAATTACTCTTCCGCTATTGTTGTATAGCTGAATGCAATAACACCATTTGGCTGAATTTAAACGTCCGTCTTGATGCGTCAGTGTGGTATTTACCTCTTGTTTATATTGCCACCACCTCACACTAAGGATTGTTTAGAATATATGCACATCCTAAGGAAGGGATATATAAAATATTATATATTAGGTATATCTATATCACATATCAAACGTGTTGTTAAAGGGCAGAAAAATAATGTTTATCCATTTTCAAGACAATAAAGAGCGCTTGAGGAGCACGGATTTCAGTGTAAACGAATTCTAAATATGGCACGTGGAGTAGCGAGTTTCCGTTAAATGTTTTTTATGTAATATATGTATTGCCAAAGAAGCAGATGAAGTAAGTGGTTTCAGTAGCTTTATATTACAGGTGGTTCCTGTGAAATTTTCAGCAAATGGCATGCCCACGAAAACCACAGTGTAAGTTGCCAACATGTGACCCTTCACATCGAAACACACCGATGTGTTTTAGTATTTGCAAGTAATTAACAATATCTCCCATGCCATCAGAGGAACGCTAAATGACCAATAGGGCCAAATGCATTGTGCAGAGTCTAGTCGGCAATAGTCTAATATAATCTATATAAAGACCAATTGTATTCTATATAAAGTCTCATAAGATTTGTGGAGGATGTTTTTATGCTATATACCTGCTCTTAAACAATTAGAAACATACTTCTTACAAATTTGCAAAATACTATAGTTTTTTTATTGTTAATTTATTTAGGATTAAAATAACTTTACTATTAACATTTAAGACAACAGATAATAAATTCAATAGTTTAAAAAAGAATACAGAAGACAGTTCAGTTAAAATACTATCACGCATTCGACATTACGTCTGTTTATGGTATACTGGATAGCATTAATTATACTCTTAACTTTCTTTTCAACCTTTGATTGTAAAAACTCACTTCATGCTCCATTATCTTATCCGAGAAATAGGTATTCCAAGGAAAAGGTGAGAACCATAAAGCGTGGTGCTGATCTTATTCCCTACATATAATTTAAGGATAAATGAATGAGCTCTTACTATTTTTTATATATTACTTATTTTGTGTATTTTACTAATTGTATTTCACTTAATTAAAGAAACGTATTAGTTTCTTTGTTTATTCTTCTGCAAAGTGGAGGTATTATCTAAGGCATCTGTTACCAACCCGCTTTACCATTACATATAGCATGTAAATTGATATTGAGAACGTATGAAATTAAATATTGGATATATAAATATTGTTAATTATATTTGTTACGTATCAGATAGAACACATCTCTAATTTGGTATTAGGAGAGTGTTTCATAGTTATCACTCCGTCTAAACTAGCTTACCTCGTAATAAAAATATTTTAGAGTGCTAACTTGCGATTGCACTTTATATTTATCCCATAAAGTCATGCGTTACTCCCTATCACGGACCCTTCTATTCAAGCCGTAGGGTCTTTTTTGTCGTTTTGGTGCTGGTTGCGGTGGTATTTGTGACAATTCTTCTCCAGAGGGATTTAAAAAACATAACATGGATATAAAATGAAACGTAACGAAGAGGTTAATAATGGAATATAAAATATTGTTACCTTATTTGTAACGAAACAGTTTGAACACATCCCTAGTTCGGGACTAGGGGAGCGCTTCACAGTTTTCACCCCATCGAAACTGGTTCACCTCGCGACATAAATATTTGAGAGTGGGCAACGTTTGTGATACGCCACGCCGCTGCCACAATTTCACTTTATCGCCGCGTTTCGTTCGCTCGGCTGCTTCCGCTCCGTGATGCTTTATTTGCCGGACAACGTTTACTGATGATTGATATGGCGCATAATGGAATTGTTATCGACACTTGTTTGGACTTATCGGCGTTCAATGAATGTTTGACTTTAGTGAATCATTCATATGAATAACTTGAATAGTGCGGTTAGGGCACGCGATGAGAATTCGACGTTCAATATTTAAGCTTCAGCATAGTTAAAAGTTCAGCATAGTTGTATGTCCGGAATATAGGCGTCGTAATTCAGAGAACAATATTAAGAGTTTAATTTACATTTTAAATTTGACCTTTCTTTTACTCCTTTTGTACACAAATTAAGGTATCCTAACGTTTTAACGTATTCATAAACTCATAAGGTCAGAGGATTAAAAAGTCATATTAAAGATAATTATAATTATAACTCAAATATTGCTATTAACTTTACTAACCGATTTAAATGATCACCTATTTATAAGAATTGCGCAAAAAGTATTCAAATATTAGAAATAACCAAAAGATATTAAGACGAAAACTACTTTTTAAAAATTTTATCAGTTTTGAAAGTTTCTTGTCGTAATTTTATGTAGTTATATAAGCTCGTGTTATATTATTTACTGGTAGATGGTACAAAGTTCAGCTAGTAAGCTAGAATAATATAGTTTTAAAGTGCACAAGAAAATGTCTTTACTGTCAATAGTAGCTGTTTTTCTTTTAACAAAAAGAAGTTTATCGAATGTCAATTAAGAAATAGATGAGGCACAAAAATATAACAATTTGTTTTTGAATAATAAAATGATATAATAATGAATAAGAAATAGAACAGAATTTTCAGCGGTTATACGATAAAGTCTTCATACTATTATATCAATTGGTGGACATAATAGTAGGTAGACTGGCTCAAATCTTAATTTAGCATTTAAATAACCAAACTTTTTTGTCGTTAAATAGTCGTAACCGGTGTTTTATTAATCCACCGAGCTCGGTTCGTCAGATTGTAATTGTTGTTTCGTTCCGCGACGATCTAATTAGTTGATAATGCAATGAAAATACGACAGCGCTTATTCATAATACGGAGGCAGCAATTAACGTTGAAATATATATTCAGCTAGAGCACCAATATAACCTTTTTAATAAGCCCCTCGGGCTTTAGTAATGAAGCGCTCGAATTACACCGTAGCTATTTTCTTTAAACTAACTCTTTTCTTTAAAAAACGGGAAACCTTTTTGGGTACCTAAGTTGTTAAAGAAATTTGACTCTCGCCTTTTTAAAGATCCAAAAAAATATGAAATATTAATATTATTAACTAATTTTCTTCCATTTCACTAATTATATTATCAACTCAAGCGATATCACGTAAATCAAGTAAGGAATAAAGAATATATAATATGAATTAGAATGTTTATTTCCAAGAATGATTAGCAATTTATCTTTATTTCACTATTGCATTGATTCATGTCAATTTCTTTAACACCCACTTATAAGTGTAAAAAATCCACCGAGGAATTCTATATGAAACCAACAATGGAAAACTACATTATTCAAACAAATACTTCTATTTCACTTCATTCGTAAGAATAAAATTCGCTAGCAGTCCCATTTTCAGACACTTGACTCCGCAACTTTATTCTGCTCTCGTCGCCACTTCATTATATTTTTAGACAAAGGCCCATGAATATCCAGTTTGTGCTTTTACATCGGTAAATTACATCGGCGGGATTTGTCGGCGAAGTTATCGTGCCGTTTCAAAGATGATTTTTGATTTAGCAACTTGGTTGTGATGTCTTTTGTTTTTGTTCTGTTTCTCACGATTAACTTATATGCTTGTGTATATAATAATATTTATTAAAGTGAGATTACGCAATGATTTATGATGTGGGTGTGAATAGCGAAAAGTAATCAAAGAAGTTTCGGGTCGAGTTGAAAACTAAAACGGTATCATTTTATTTTTGAAAAATTAATAATCAGCAGCATCAGATTCCGTTGATTATTAAAAAAAAACACAAGAAATAAATTTTGGAAAGTGTTGGATTTTAACAAACAGCTTTATACTGCGTAAAAGTAATGTTATTATTAATAATTTCTAGATTACTCACTTATTCGAAATGACGCTTCATTTTTTTAAAATACATCTGCAGTGCAGTTATCATATTATCTCTTGGCGGCCGTGGTAAAAGACAAATAAGTAAATATTTGCAATTAGAACCAATGAATTGATATCAATAATATAGTTCACTGTTTATGTAGGTACGATTTACTTATCAACTTGAAACATATGTAGCATTTTCAATATTTGTAGATTATTTTAGCAATTTTGTCAATGGGAGAAGTGCCACTCTCGCTTTGGTATGGTACCGAATAAAATATACTCAAGGTGATTTCCCCACTATTAAGTGTCTCCATAAAATAATTAACAACTTTAAACAAGAAGTTATATCACAATTAAATTAAGAAGGCCACATGTTTGTCATGAAAATTTAGACATTGCTATTTTGACTTATTGTCAACCATTCCCCGCTCGGACCATTGCGCTTAAAATCATTTGAATCAATCAGCTTGAAACTATGAGGTATAGCGGATTACGCCATCCATACTCATATGAAAAATTCTCTCGGTATAGTAAAATTTTATTTGTTGAATTTGCTCTAGACCGCGATATATTTTACTCTCTAGTTCTCTCAAATATCAATACGAGTACTGGAAAAATTTTATACTACTGTATAAACATTAATATCATATATTTCCTAACGTATGATGAAAATTATAATTTTGAGAAATTACTCTTTAATGTGTACCATGAAAATTGAGTCAGCTCAGATTCAATTGCCGTACAAATTTTCAACTAAATATACAATCTGTATAAGAACGATCTAATAATATATATATAATAATATATGAGCACCGAGATTGTCATAACATTTGATGCATAAGCTTTCATCCAACTTGAAGAGTTCCCACCCAAAAAAAAGCTTTATCGAAGGCACCTACAGCAAAAAATGACTCTAGCGTAATCTCTTAAAAGTTTAAATATTATAACATTGCAATTGCAGTTATAAACAATCTTGAAATAGTGAAATGATAATTGACTTTACTACTCGATTTGAAAACTAGTGGTTAAACTTGTTGTTGAAGATAAACGCTACCAATCATTCATTTACTTTAATAATCTCCATTTATTCTAACAATTTAAAATAATCTGAAAATATATGTTAAATATTTTTCAAGAAAATTATTTAGGTTTATACAATTAATTTCCATTTGTTTCTCTAAGCCGAGCTATTAAATTATTGCAAGTACCATTTTACAGTAATAGAAAAATCTAAAAAGTATATCTAATTTTATGACATTTGACATTTGTATTCGACAAACTGTTTTTTGGCAAAATGAGATGTATTTTGATTTTATAGATTTATATTTTGATTGTATCTTTCTAGTAAAGATATTAAAGCAATAGAATACTGTGTTAAAAACGATGCCAAAATGTTATTTACAAAAAATTACATTACTCAAACGTAATCTTCTGAAACCTATTGTAGTTTCATTGTGATTCTACGAGCGTCAGTTAACTGTTTTTCCTTTGTGTCTTTGAAATTGACAAATTGCCCCGTTTTCTCTTATTCCATGGCCGACGGCCGTGGAAATACTATTCATGAGCTTTTTAAAAGCACTTCCTCACGGAGACCTAACTAATTTGTTCGTGAGTTGGCACAATAATGACATAGTGAAATCAGTTCACACTGTTTTGGTCTAAATGTCAAGTTTGTTTATTCGACTTATTTTGGCCGTTAATTACATATTTATAAAAATAATATAAATAATCATTATTTTTGTCGAGAAATGCCTTTCGTTGGACATTAGCTCAGGATCTCCGCAACAAGCGTTCCTACACTGCAAACATCCAGCTTTTTCCTGCGATCTTATTGTTGAATATTGTTGTTCTGCCTAGATTTATCGATGCTGCGGTTCCGGCATAAGGCTGCACATGTGATCCATTTCACCCCAACGGGCCCTACAAGCAATGTGTCCTACCTACTGCTACTTCAGGTTTACAGTTTAATAACGTAGCGTATAGTTTATGACAATACTACAGCATTCTACTTATTTATTTTCTAATATAGCGGTATAGCTTTCCAGGCTGAGACGAATTATTAATCTCACAGACTGAGAAACAAATAATGGATTATAACACTCAGACCTCTATGACTAAACGGACTCTAAATTCAGAACTGTAAGCATATATATTTGTTGAAAAAAAATTCAAACATTAGCTCTTCGCGTAGAGCTTATACTCTTATTAGTATCTATTAGCATTTTTAAAAAAAGGTCCAGACTTTTTAAGTTAATGTACTAACAAAAATACAAATCTTATAAATATAGATTAATATATATCATTTAAGTTTCACCAGATAAGCGATTGTGAATAACTTAGAATTATCTCAGCTTACACAATGCTATCGTAATGCACCACAAAACTATAAAATTCGTCCCACTAAACTAAAAGCTTATTACGAAACTTATTTCACACGAACAATTTTATTGCTAATACGCGATTTTAAAACCAAAGACTCCGGAGTAAACTCCTATTTTTAACATTGGCAAGTGCAAACAAGGCGTCGGAACTTGTTCCCGGCGGGCCACAGGGGACGTGTTTATTGCAAATAAGAGCTCAGGGTGGCCGTGTTGCGAGATAAGAGGGAAACCCCGAATCGCCGGCATCTGCGGTGTTTAGGAGTTATAACTGGCAAATGGTTATTAGCGTTGAGGTGTTTAATTGACATGAAAGTAAAGCTGGAAGATAATGTTTCTTTTTTTTATTATTTCGTTTCAGCTTAGTATGTAATGTACATCTGTTATTGTTCTTAATTTGAAGGTGCACAGCATCATGGTGCAGTAATCATGGCATTAGAGTTGCTGGCATGTTATCGAGAGGTCCTGTTATGCCATGTTCAAATTACTCAACTGATGTTAGAAACTTGGTTTACACAAGTTTGTAAGTGCTAGAAACACATATGATTGCATTATATAAATATGTTTTCCTTAACCCACGCACACTGCCATTTACGTGGGTAATAGTACTAAGCTGAACTTATTCGAAAAAAAAAATCGAATTCAATTGAGCGGTTACAGCTCAACTAATCAGAACATTAGAAATATTAAGCCCCGCCAATATACAAAATATATATGAATAAAAAACACACGAAACAAAAAGTTTACGACTGATATAGAGCTTTTATTAGCCTGATGTAGATATTGAATATATAATCGAGTTTTAATAATCGAGTTTACTATAAGCATAAGTTACAATATTTGTTTAACTTTGAAAACAATGTCTTTACAGAAACAGCTATTTATATCGACTGAAAATATTTGTCTATTTTCACTTGAAGCATATTTTTAATGGTTCCGTACTCAAAACAGCTTGTGGTTTTGACAATGTAACAAGTTCTTAATGGCTTTTTCTTCTTTACTTTTTAGTATGTTTCTAAGAGTTATCATTTCAAAAGTTTTTTAAAACGTATCATTTCATTGCTCAATAATAATTATATATATCTAAAATAGTAAAGGACATTTTACGTTTTATTTATGTAAATAGTAATTTACATAAATAATTGGTTTGAAAATTTGCGGATAAAAATGAAAATGCAATAAATATCACACAATATACATATTGTGTGATATTTATTGCATTTTCATTTATTTTTATTACATACATAAGTATAGTTAAAATATATATAGTTTCACTTACAAGTAAGTGTAAGGTAAAAATTTTTGAAATAGTTTTTCTCTACCTGATGAATTTAGATAATTGTCTATTTACTTTGTTGGTACAGGTGACAACATGATAGAATATACAATCATTTATGATTGTTCTGGTGTTGCTACAGTTTTAGTACTTAGTACAATAAATCAAGACAGTCAAATACACAGTGGTAAAGAAAACCAGTTGTGACCCACTAAATCCCGTATTCTAAAATCAAATTTATTCCCAAATCGTTGCTTGTTTTCAGTTAAAAAATTAAAGAAAAAAAAAAACCTTTTTAAAAGCTAGCTTTTATTATTTGTTTATAAAATGAACTAAAAAGTTGAAAATAAAATGAACTTCTTTTTAGAGTTAATTTATTTTAACTTTTTAGTTCATTTTATTTTTAACTTTTTAGTTCATTTTATAAACAAATAATAAAAGCTTGTTTTTAAAAAGGTTTTTTTTCTTTAATTTTTTTCTAGTTATTCTTGGCAAGCCCTTTTATTTGATACCCATATTGTAGGAGTGCATTAAAAATAATTGGTCCGCCATATTGGATACGCCGCCATGTTGGATTTAGAATGACGTCACATTATTTTTTTCTAGTTATTCTTGGTAAGCCCTTTTATTCGATACCCATATTGTAGGAGTGCATTAAAAATAATTGGTCCGCCATATTGGATACGCCGCCATGTTGGATTTAGAATGACGTCACACAGTTAATCATGTATTATCATCCGAACTAAACGTGTATACTAAATTTCAGCTCAATCAGAAATCGGGAAGTGGATCAAATTTAAGTTGCAAGATTTGATTACAGAACGACAGACAACGGGACAGGTGTAACTAAATAAAAGCTTGTAAAAAGGGATGGCGTTGTTGATAGCACCATCTCTTTCTAACTGTACTTAAACAGATATTTGAGTTTGATTTTAGAATACTAACCTTAGTCTGGGATAAGGACAGGAGAATGATGATCTATTAGTGTAATATCAACAATGTAAGCATGAATGAATTTCACTATAAATCCCATTTCTCGCAATCCAGACTCGTTTCATTAGCGAGCAGCGAATTCTGTTTTCAACTTTTCCACTTTGTCCGGAAAGTTGGTGTTTATGTCATATGGAACTTGTTCAATAATTGACAGTTTGTAAATTGGTTGCAGCTTTTAATCAACGATAAAATTATACGTATTTAATAAATTTTGGTCTAGCTTTTACTAGGACTAACTGACCTGGTGAACATCGTAATATCTAACAATTTCAATGACGCTAACTTTCATTTACGAAAGATGGTTCCAAAACCGATATATCAAATAATAAATAGGTAAGCAAAAGTTTTGAATCGCTTAAATAAACTTTCATAGTTAAAGGTAAATATTACTCCACATTATATAAGGAACCTAGTTCTAAGTATGCCAAATCCGGTTCAGCATGCACTGACAGCAAACGGTGATAATAAAAAAATAATTAGGGCTGTTTTTGTAATTGTTTTATGTTAACAAATTTTATTTAATCCTAAAGGCATTTCTTATCCTCAACTCAGAAAAAGTGTTTTTTTTTTATGCCAAAGTCGCTCTACCTACAGTAGCCGATTACTCGTGAAACGTGTCGTGACGTTGTCGAGTCCTACCAGAGATATATATTTGACGGATTTTTAAATAAATTGTAAGAAAAGTTACAAAATATGAAAAATGTCTCTCAAATCTTAAATGTTACTCTTTTTCGTAATGTCATATCGGAGCATGATTTGTATGAAGAGTCTATAAGATAAACGTTTGAATAATAATATTTTTTAAAAATAAGCCAACAATTGTTGAACGTAAATAATAAAGGTACAACTCCGCAAATATAAAATATCACCAATCACAAATCTCAAATATTTCATCATCAAAATCCTTTTTATTTTATGTGTAAAAATTATAAAATAAAATTCGTTATTGCTATAGATAGGTACGTGTAGGTTTGCCAAATAACTGATACCAATAGGACCGTAATATATTATAAATATAGTAGGCATTTGCACTGAAATAATGATCTTTATTGCAAACGCAAATATTTTTTTCCAAATTGTAAAATATTTTATAAAATTTCCAGTAGTAATTAATATCACGGATGAAACTGAGAGCGGAATACTCGTAGCATCTTCTAAAATCAACAAGTAAAACAAACATTAAACTTTTTTTGAGGAAATGTTGCTTCTATAAAAACTCGAGCAGATATAATTGAAGCAGTTAAACTTTACGAAGAGGAGATAGTACTGTAACGGAATCTGCGAAACGGCAAAATAGTTACACAAAGCGCCAATATTTCACGGGAATGTGCCGAAATTGCCTTCAGAGTTTTCCTCATATTAGCTGATGTCGCCCTCTCCATTATTATTTTACTTTCCTTATGGATATTATCATTTTCCTTTAAGAAACAAACAAATCTGATGTTGTTTACGCTTTATGTAAAGTGTTTTTCTTTCATTATGCATACTCTATTACGTGAATTCCTGCATATAACAGGATAACAATGTGAAGGTGTGGCTAAAATATACTTTATTTAAAACACTTAAAAGGATATTTTGTAATATTTGATATTTTGTATTTCTTTACAATTTTGTCAGTCAATTCTCATTAGTATAGTTATAAAATAAATTTTAATACAAAAGCTGTTTGGTAAACATTAGTCGATTAATAGAGAAAGAAATAATTGTTACAATTAATTGTTAGAGATAGCAAGATAACAATGAAACTCGGTCTGTATTGTATTATTTTGTCGGTAATCAGTCATATTAGTTTATTGTTTTTAAAATTGTAGTAAGTACTAAGGATGGAATAATCACTATTAACTTGTTCTCGTTTAGTGTCTGAACAATGTATTCCGTCATAGCATTTTCAGGTAGAAGTAGGAGTAGGTAGCTCAAGTAAGTCTTTATTTAATGTAGTTAAGACCTAATTATTTCATAATATATGCGTGTTGATTCTAAAGGCAGATGCAGTTATAAGTTTTTAGAATTTATATAATAACCAAAGATGTATGGCGAAATCAGGCACAGATTACATGCGCTCGGTGGCTAACAAAGTAACACTTAAGCATAGCCAGTTATAGCTGTGTACAAGTCAAGAGTATAGGTATATTTTTTTTCCTGAGGAGAGGAAGGCCGAGAATCCTCACAAGAAGCACGAAACGTACCCAGGATACCCCCACAACGGCAAGTGTCTCGGAGGTTATGTTAGACTCCACACGATCGGAGCGGTCCGATCGCGTGATCTACCAACTAAACTCAGCCTGAGCCTTGGCCATAAGGGCCCTATGGCTTGAATGGAGAGAGAAGGACAACTCCTCTGCATATTAGGAGCATATGTAATGCTCCTAATATGCATACATATAGATATAGTATAGATTGCTGCGTGTAACAACCGTCACGAGTGCATCGATACAAAATATAATCAACATATTTGCATTCCAACGATGTCAATTCTGTTGACGCAAACTACATTAGATTAATTTTTATTTTGGTGCTGTTAAACGCAGGTACTTATTCAGAAAACCACGAACTAAATTAATAGTTTGATATTACTGAAATTGATTTAGTTGTACAACTTGGCGATTATCCTATGCTGTTGTACATAGCTTACGTAAAATTGCAACTAAAATTAGACATGTAAAACTAAAGTTGGATAATTTTAGTTGTATTCTATGATGGCAACTAATAATTCGATGAGAGAGATAATTACGAATCAACGATTTCTTTATTATGTTAAATTTGAATATACCTATATCAAACGTGACCTCTAAAATAAAATTCAATCTAACGACGGAATGGTCTAAAAGTACCTATCACCATCACTAAAATATTTTAGCTTAGATTGATGAATATTAGGATAATTCTCAAAATTGCGTACATAATTGCGGGTTGAATAAAAATGTTTTGTATTCAAATATGCACCAGATTTTAATATTTGAATAATTTATCAATATAAATTACTTAATTATTAAAATTGTGATTTACTTATCTATATCTAGGGTAAGATAGGTCACTACCTACCTTACCCTTAATACCGGAACACAGTAATGCGCATACTGTTATTTTGTGGCAGAAATAAGTATGACGAAGGTACTCAAGCAGACGACCCTGTTAAAGAGTCTCCCTATAGTTAATTTCTGGCTTAGTAGATAGATTAATAATGACTAATTTACTGGGTAATGTGATTTTACATATTATGTCATACATGCATGGTTGCAGATTTGCTGCAAATCTCACAGGAGCTACATGTACTATAGGTGATTGTAATTACTATCAGTCTGGTTATTTGTTCTACTCCAATATACAGTAATAAATAATACTTATACATATTTAATTTCACACAAGTTGTCAAAATTATCAAGCAGGCTATCATAATTGTAACCGTACTTGATTTTACATAATTTATTGAATAAAAAATGTATTTTGTGTATATAATCAAAAAATAGTATACCTATTTTAAGTTTGTTCAATTTAAACAAGTGAAGTGTAATAGGGTTATATTTGAATAGAGGCAGATTTAATGAAAACTAAATCGCGGCGAGCTTGCAAGCTACTCATAAAGCCGCCGGACGCCACTCCATGTTAAGCAGTTTTAGAGTATCGTGAATTAAAAAGGCTCACTGACGTGTGGGCTATTAAAAATAGACGACAGCTCTACTGAATGTGTTTATGTTAAGAAAACCGAGTCGAGCTCGAAACTGGTAATAGGTAAATACTTTATTATTTCGAGCTTATATTTTTGTTATATTTCTTTTATGTACTAAGTTATTGTACACATTTATAGTTAAAAGTTAATTCAACTGCGATATTACCTAGTGAAGTCTACGATAGTTGAAATGATATTTCAAGAGATTGTTTTCCGTTACAGGAAATAATTTGGCAGTCATACCTATGTAACACAATCTGTAAGACAATCCATCCATCTCCTATAATGAGCAAGCTTCTCGACTTTGGTGTATTGAAGTGACTAGTAAGTACCTTTTACTGAAATATAGTTTAATTGTAAATTCCTTAAGTTAACTCATACGGTGTCAACAATGCGTTTAGATAAAGACCAGTGAAGTAATATATGAATGTGATGTATTCTAAATTTCTCACATATTTCTAAATATTTAAATGTGATTTATCCAGTTACTTTATCTCATCTTAGTCTTAGTCTCAGAATATTTGTACAAAGATAAATAAGCAAAATAGTCTGTCTTGTTAAAATAAGTTTCAACAAACTTCACTCTTATTACAGACAGAAATAACTGAATTTCGTCATAAGACATATTCAGTGAATGCTTATATTATGAAAATACCCACTCCGCTTTGAAAGTCAAAGAGAAATATTTTGTACGTTTGTAAAGATTCAAGTTTCAAAATTCCAGAAGTCCACGATGTAAATGCTTTATAAACTAATATTTATCTTAATTAAACGTCGAGACTAAACGACAAACGATCTTTACTTTATATGAGAGGAGGCAAAAGAGCATACGGATCATCTGATGGGATCCGCCACCTATGCACACCTTCACAATGAGTTAAAACTCCTTTACCAGCCTTTTAAATGTAAGTACGCTCATTTTTGGACAGTTTAGATATCGCATCGATTGCGAAATACTCCAACGGGGCAATTCATCACAGTGTAGTGGGAGGTAGACAATTTCTAGAAAAACTGTCAACCATCTAGCTGATAAGGGTGGAACGATAAAACTGGATAATTCATTTATCGACAAAATCAAGTAAGTTATCTCAAGCACATTCCACCGTTATCAACAGTTGTCGTCAACTAAATAAAAAAAAGACAAATACCGAGGCGGTGGTTAACTGTTGGTAATATTTTATATAGCACTCTTTAGCAATATTAGAACTACAACTTCATAATACGCATAACTGAAGCGACTTTGCCACCAAAGTTACAAGATTCAATCGGTAATTTAACTCAAGATCTTAGAAAGTCAGTTAAGGCGATTATCCCAGCTCCCAGGGGAATAATTGACGAAGACAGGATTAATTCCTTTGCATTTATATTATAATTATGCACAAATTTAACTTTATTAGCTTTTTGGAAACTATTTGTTAATAGTAATTTATTAAATATTCTTTTAAATGAAGTAAGAGTAATTTTGAGACAGATATAAATCTTTAGTCTAAACTTTGCCCGTAGTGTACAATAGACAACTGCAAGAAAATACCTACGAATTGAAAATAGAACCAACGTTCGTAGTCCCCTGTCTTTCCTCGAATACTGAATTGATTTTAATTCTATGTTCAATAAGAAACGAAGTAAACTTTAGCTGTGTCCCTTTTCTTAAATGTTTCGCTTTTCTTAAATAGTAAGATAATATTTATTTACTGGTTGTCTGAACAAACTGAAAAATCAGTCTTTTTTTAAGCATGTACTCGTATATTTTTAATTTTACTAAATATTTTATAAAATATAGAAAACATAGGGACATTACCATAAAAGTCACAGATAAAAATATTATTCTAGATGATTCGTTCAGGAAAAAACAGGGTTACTACGTTTGTAGGTATAGAAAAATATGTTCCTAAGTTCATACACATCGGCGTCGTATCTTTATAACGGAGCTTAGATAATTTATTGTTTTTAAGTTGTTAAAACTGTCGGCAGTTTTGTACTCGGGTTATTGAGAGGTGATTTATTGTTGCTTTACATCTGTTTTTATTATACTTAAGTACTTTTATTTAAGCATTTGTAGTATTTATTGCATTTTTTGCTTCGTAGCCTTCCGCTAAGTGACACTATGTTGGAGGGTAACGGCCACCTATTATATTATGATTTTATAAAAATTACTGACGCGTGAATATTTATCCCACCGCTATTTATGAATAAGAATGAGGTGGTTATAAATTTAGACTGTAGATTTATTTGTATATTTGTTACATGATTATTCAGTTACTTATTTTGATGATGAGATTTTGATTTTTTTTTTGTAAGGTACATATGTATATTTAATAGGTAATCACATATAAGTTATATCGAAATAGATATAACTTATATAAAAATATAAAAGATATAACTTAGATAAATAAAAATCTTGATAATCAAAACAGACATCTAAATTACGGAAATTGTAGAAAATTAAAACAAAAAGAAAAAATACTATTTTCATTAAACCTTAAAGGACAAATAAATGAAAATTATTGATACTTAAATATATATTTAATATTAATGAACAGTTAGTTTTAAAGTTATACTATTGTTCTACCCCAGCCATTCACAAAGTTAGGATGAAATTGTCCTTGTTGTTCCTCTTCTAAATTCAGAAATCTTATCGTTAGACCAAAGTAGATTCATAATACAGTATTTAGTTGTTTGTAAAGTATCTCCATGATGTAATAATATCATCGAAATTGAGGTAGAGCCACGTGAAGTTTAATTCCTGTAAATCTCGATTCCTTTGTCATTACGGAATACTAAGCAGCGGTCGCTTTTGGAGAATGTAGGCAGCTTTCTAATGTTGAAAGATTTTATTGAATCTACGTAGTTTATTACTTGGCTTAACGTGACTAACATACTTTCTCTTTTTAAAAGCTTCATTAAATGCTACGTTATATAATTTCACGTTTTAAACATAATGTATATTTGATTCAGTCAACTACCAAGATTTTGATAACTTGAGCTCAGGTAAAAACAGAATATACAATAATTAATATATTGATTATATTAGGTTAATTAGGCATAGAATTTAAATCGGTATCAAATGAAAGATACATATACGATACAGTTAACATTTAAATCAACTTTCCGTATTTCAAGATTTATTTGTTCGCCATAAAAAATATCTTATGTTCTTCCCCGCCTCTCCAACCGTCCCCATACCAAATTGCATTAAGATCTGTTTTATTTTGAGATTTTCCCGCAAGAGTAGTTAATTTTTCCGTGGTAAAAATGACCCAATCTCCTTCTCCGGGTCTCAAACTTTCGCTATATCAAAATGGTTTTAGTAGTTTCTGAATGTTTTCAAATAACAGCGTTACTTTCGCATTTATAATATTATTAAGGTTATATGTAATGATAGTAAAATAAACTTTATGTCATTGAAATCGTGAATAATATAAAAAATTATTAAATGATAATAATAAAAAATCAATACCAAAATATTTTTTGACGGAAATGCGTCTTTGTTTTTTTTTTTAAATTTAAATAAAGAATTTGTGCGATTCAATTGTAATTAAATATAGGTTTTTGGGTAAAAATACATGAAAATATAAATTATTCCTATAACTCTTAAATTATAAGAGCGATATAAATCCATGTACGAATTAAAAAGAAATGGCAATGTCATAGGTGAAGACCTATCACTTATTATTAACGGTATACATAGTCCTTAGTAGTTCCTCTCACCAGTGGAATGAATTTAAAGCTAATAGTGATGGAAGTTGGTGCAATTAAGCCGACGGAGGTTCTTTTAAGCCGCAACTGACTCTCTCTTAAGTTTATTAATTCCATTAGTGGCACTTAAAGGCTTGCAGATGCAAAGAAAACTTGATTCAGTTTGCGGGCTAATGATTCAGCAAGCCGCGAACTAGTAGCGGACTCATTAGCATATTGTTTTGTCACTGTTATTATTTGGCTGTATTATAAAGTGATTAGGGACAGGATTTTTCGCATGACTTACTTATATCTTGTCAAAATTGTTTTGCTTTTATTCCGTAAACTACTACAATTGATATGATACTAATACAATTGGTAATTCGTTTCGATAGAATTGATTTCAATCTTAAATATACTTTAAAATACATATATGTTTTTTAATTTCATAATGTATCATAGATAATGTCGCAGTTTTTTATCGCACTTAATATTTTTTAATCAAATACAGGTTCTGTATAAGATTAAATGAATTCATTAACTTAATATATAATACATCAATATTGAAATTATTCAACTTTGAATACGATTTATCGCTCAGTAATACGCACTTTACAAAGCAGGAAAATAAATAGGTAAGTGATGACATCAGCAATTTCACTCCGCGTTGGAAATTTTCATTCGGCCGACGCTCAATTTAGTAATTAAAGTCTCAGCGAGGCCGCTGTTATCTTTGACGTTTAAATACTTTACTCGTGAAATATTTGTTTCGCTCGTTCAAAGCTTTTCTTTCGTGATTCTATAAAATGAAAAAGGAAACATCATATCACTTTGAGTGAATAAATATTTTTATTATATTTATTGCGAACATAGCTCAAGACAAAGTTAGCAAAGTGATGTCTTTTTATTACTAAGTTTGACTTTGGCACTCCAATTCAACATTGGTTTAATTGTAATTTGTCTCCTGAGTTAAATTAAGTATTTCATGTTTGTGTTTACATGTCTTTATGTATAAAAGTAGGATATTAACTAAGTAAAATGTTCCTGGATCATTGCTCGAAGATTTGCGTATGTTACGTTACAACGGAATTGAGCTTTTGAGTTTCAAACAATATCATATATTTTTCTACATAGTTAGAAGGTTCGATTGCATTGAGTTTATTACACCTCTAGATATGAAATTCTAGCTTTCGGGTATATTGCCAATCAATTAGTTAAAGGGTAAATACATCACTGGGTGTTGGAGATAATAAAATATGTGAGATACCATCAAGAGAATAATCTACAAAAAAATCTACTGATTTTGTAACGCATCATTTCAAGGAACCGCTAAGAGTAAATTAACCACTCTTACAACCATATATTGTTCATGATATAACTGCTTAATTCATACTATCATAACGGATGTCTATTTTGCTAGTAAGATAAGTTGCTAAGGTCAGATGACCCTTTTAGTTATAGGCGTTCAAATTTTTTATCAATAATTTTAAACTATGAAAGGGATTAAAACACTTAATCTCATCACATTGATTTTGTAAGAAGGCACATGCGTGTTTGTATATGTGTGTGCATATATACTTATCAAGTATAACTAAACAGTAAGCAAAAGTAGTCCAAGATAAAAATGATCGAGCGAGTAGTCTGTTATCGATGCGAAATTATTAGTACACAATACAAATAAAGAAAGAAATTTATTAATTCGATGACAAATTGCAAAATGCATTGAATTCAAAACGATTGTTAAGATCTATTATAATATGAATTAAATACCAACAAAAAAAAACAAGTTAGATAACATAGATATGGATGTAATAAAACAGAATAGTCAAATATGTTGTTATTTCATCATTATCAAAATATTTGTCTATAGTGAAATTAGTGCACACAAAGCTAGTACGACGTGGTTATTGTAATAGATCATACGAGTATGTGTATGTCCCCAAAGATGGGGCATGAGTGTACCCCAATTATGTTAGACCGATTAAGCTCATGTCAACCACGCTGGCCCATTGCGGCTTAGTTTTAGTAGACCTTTGAATTTCTTCGCAGGTAGCCATAAGGTGTTTTTTTTTTCACTGTGAGAGTGTGAGATACTCGTAATATAAATTATCCCCGACTCCGGGTACCCCGAATCGTCCGATTCGTAGATCCGTGACTACAGCACACCGACGAAATATAGACGGTAACATAGACTTTTTTGAGTTTTGATCTTTGTGTACCGGTCTAATTGTTATAAACTTCCTAACTCAAATATCACAATCTCACAAACCTTTACGAGAAAAAAGAAAATTGCAAAACATGAATTCCAAATACTTCTGGTATTTTGTAGTTTGGTAGTGGAATGATGATTTGTTGGAGTGGTACTTCTAATAACGCAGACACTGATTCTATATATGTTCATTATTATAAGTTTACAATATGTTACGCACTGTGCGATGATTATCACGACGTGAATATATATTTTGTTATTAATCGCGGCGACAAGGCGCGTCATAAGTACAACTTGTATGTGGCTACGTCGGTAACAACCTTCCCGCATAGACGATAGTCGGCAGAAATATATACCGAAATAAATCCCTATATATAGATATTATTACTATAACAAGGTCTATCTACAACAGAAAGTAAATAATATCCTGATTAAACTGCTGGGAAAAGCACTAAAGCTATATATACTAAATCATGAAAGTCACTCAGAAAAGAGGTCAAAACTTTAATCACGTTCGATTGGTTCCGACGGCCGGCACATTAATTACAGAGGTTAAGCCAACAAAACAAATTAGTCAAGTTAAGATTTTAAATGTTAAGCGAGTTAGACGATTAGGTCGGGCTCTGATTTATACCCGCTGAGTGCATTAATTACCAACTAAATGTTGTCAACGCCGCGCTGGCTTCCGTTAGAATAAAAGTTACATCTCGCCTCAGGGAAACAATGTTTATTTAGTCAACTTGTTTTCATATTAACTGAATATTGATATTAAAATAAATTTTTGTGTTTAGCTTGATTAATAATTAGTTGCTTTATTACTGAAATAATTTTTCTGTATTTTTTATTATTCGTCTCTTTGTTTTTTTCTATACTTAAGTATAGAAAAAAAGAGAGAGGAGATTTAAACCTGGAAAAAGAAAGAGAATACTAAATATTGCAAATTGTTACTATACAGAGACCATATGTATAACATGTAATAGTGAATAGTTGTTATTAGTTTATTTTAATTGCGTAGATACTTTGCCATAGCGTTGCTTTGAGTTTGTACATACTCGTAAAATGTTACTTCTGTTAGTTCTAATTATTATTTCTGTTAGGCTTAACTTATTCAAAACCGATATACGATGCCGTCTAAAACAAGAACATGTTTTATTTCAAAAATTGAGTATATATTCTACTTATCATCCAGCTTGCCAGACGTGTCATTTGCTAACTGATGATCAGCATTGGTATAATGCTTTAGCACTATAATCCTATCGTTCCGGTAGAATTGTTAATTTCTTTAAATATGCCCGCTATTGCTTTTTGTCGGGTAGTCAGTTCCAATCTGTAGGTCCACATACCGGAAGGGTCAACTCTCAATATAGTTTATCCGAAAGCTTTATGCTGAATTTATTTAATGTTTACTATTTGTATTCTTTGTACAATGTACAAATAATATTGTATACTATTTGTATGTATACTTTTTGTATTCGCCACGACATCATCATGCCATTTGTGTCATTAAAAATCTTAATAATAAATATTAAATTTTACGCGAGGGGAGTCGCGGGCACACTTTGATTAAATAATAAATATAAGTAATAAAAAAAGTGAAATGAAATGTGAATTTTTGTTAATATGCCATTATACGAATAATGATACAGCTTAGTGAAGTATATTCTATTCCGTTTGTAGTTCTGTCGTACGTATATTTGTTATTTATGTTTGTTTGATGTGCGCGCTTTCTGATTTCACAAGGGATTACGAAACATACTTATATCTAATGTGACACGTTGATATAATAGCGGTGGAAAAAGTTTTTTGTTTTCATTGGTTTTTGATGAGTATGTAAAAGACGCTGTTAATGAGAAGTGTTAATGAATAGATTTTTTGGTAAACAAGTCATTGTCATAATAATACTGGTAGAAATCGTCAAGTATTTCTTATGTTAGCTTTTAAGATGTTTTAAAATATAAAATAAAGAGTTTTTCAGTCTGTCATTTTTCGTTCAATACTTCTGAAAAAATCTTCTGTATCGGATGTTGATCTATCAGTTTCCATTGCCCAATTACTGTTTTGTACAGTTTCTACAGATATATTTTACATATTTTTTATTTATCATATATTCCATTTGGTACTTTACTATAAAGAAAGTACCATGGTTAAACTCATATTTAAAGATAGACTTACCTGGGTCATGGTGCGCGGAGGGCGACGGGGCCGAGAAAGCGCTGGAGCAGCCTGCGGCGCGGCGGGCGAGTCCTCCAAGCTCCGGCACTACAAATTAATTTATCTATTAATATAATTAATAAGCTTCATTCACAACTAATGTAATTCTACTAGGAATTTACCACAGTTGATAATCAATGTTTCGTATACATCGTTCGCTTTACAATGGTGTTGAAGAAACAATGCGGGTCTCATATTGCAATGAAGACAATAAAGAGGAGAAAATACTATTAGGCTTCATCAGAAATAATAATTTTAAGTTTGAGTGTTACAAGCACAGATTTTAAAATTGTTAATTCATTTTTCTATTTTAGTTTCGTCACTCTTGCAATAAATATTTAACTTATTACAACAAACTAAAATTAAGTAACACTTGTTATACGAGGTATATGCCTTTACCAAACATTTTGTAACATTCCTATCCGAGTTGTCTTGTCAAATTAACAATTAAACCGTCAATACTCATAGTTGACAAATGAATTATCATAATTTCTGACGTTTCTATTTCAATTAAGATTGCCAAGCAATCGAGTTAGAAAATAACTAGCCAGGTATTTCTTTCAAATATAGCATGTATACGAGTACAAATACACTATACTTGATATAGCGATAGGTTCAATTATTGGAAGAAAACTGTTTCTAATGAACCTTTGAACTAAATATGATGTATTGCGATCATATTTTAACATGTGAAAACATGTTCACACAGAATTTTTCAGCAGCAGTGTAGTCTAGAATTACGCCCGTGGGGATAACTTCGCTCCCAAGGAATTGAGAAAAAAGCTCCGGCGTATGACATACCTGACGAAATGTAGGTTGAGGAACGCTTTGAGAGCTACACTGATGTGCGTTTACTCGGTCCACACCTTAGGGGATAAACAAGCAAGGGTACAATGTTGTTTAACTTGTATTAGGAATAAATCTTTGTATTTTGCGAAAACAAAGTTCTTCAGAATGACAGTTACAAGCTTATAATATATGTAATTTAGCTACAGACAATTAGAGACATAAGATTTTAAGTAAGTTTCGAATTTTCTAAAGTTACTAGTAATATGGTCCACATTATCTTACATGTTAGATGTATGTTTGTATTTTATAGTAATGTAAAGTTGGTATAGTAAAGTTCTCTGTGAGCATGTCAGAGATAAGAGACTAAAACATTCTTAGTTTATCTGTGCTTCGGCGAGGTTAAGTAGTAAAACATGCACTTTATCTCGCTATTCGTTTTAGTAAGCTGTTACATCAGACCTCGAGCATAGGAACAGGGAGTGTTCTTATGTCTTTTTTTGATGGACATAGTCATCCATCTACTAACCGCATGTGATATTGGCTGGACAATATTTATGATGAATTCTACCTTGTAGGTGAACAATCTGCGTAGATTTCTATCAGAGAGTTATCACATGAAGGGTGCCCCGATAACTGAATAGAGACCGTTCAAACCGGACAGACATTGACGCATTATGAATGGTTCCCAAGTTCAAAAACTGTGATACTTATCTTTGATGAAGTCACTTAGATCTAGAAATCTTACACGTAAGAATTTCTCTGTTGCTACAATAATAGGTAAAAAAGCAGATAACCCGACTAGGAGTCATAACATAAGAAATCTGATATTTCAACTAGCAACTTTCAATGAACTGATCAGTCACAACATACGTTCCTTTTAAGATATATATAAGTACTCCGTGGATATAATAGAAACTGCAGGTAACAGAGTTTAAACCTCTGCGAAGAAACGAAAAAATATATCTTCTGGGTGGATTCTTTGATGAAATCGGTAATAACTTTAGGAGTACAATTCTTAATAATTTCAAATACAATAGTTATTTATTGACGCGTACAAGACAAAGTATATAAGCATTAATTTTTTTTATAGAATATAAAAGATTAGTCAGTGTGCCACATCTACGCAGGCTAATATAACGAGTAGCAACTCTACAAAGTCAGTTCCTCGAAGTCTCAAAGAAGGATATACATAATTATCATTAACTCTTCAACCTCAACATTTAACTTTTGGATTCTGAGCGTTAATTTTGTTGTTACTATAACTTGTAACTACTCATTGTCGACTGTATTAGGTAAATGTTAAACTACAAATTTAAATAACGATATACTGATAGTACAAACAATAGAGACAATTTAATTATTCATGAACAGTTCCTTGTCTACAATAAATTTAATGTTACGTGAAAATGATTTCTTTTTATTGAAAGTTATGTATATTTAAACTGTAATTTTAATAAATTATTTATTAAGTATAATAGTTACAGTATTAACTAATTTTATATTAGAGAGTTAATATATAGGTAATATTATTATTAGATAATACAATGAATGTGAAGAACTTATATGGACTTATTAAAGTAGGTATTGAAGTGTATTCATTATTGCATACGTAATTTTAAAAATGTATTTTTTAAGTGCGAAGAAGGAATACTCAGGGTAGTGTTTAAGACAATACATATACTGTTTATTTTTTTATCAATAAGATATCGGTTTATGAAACGAGATAATACGTTAATATTGTTTTTACACGAAAATTCAATTACTTATGATAAAATAATTCAATTTCAAATGCATAGCAATTAAATTGGTAATAAACTTCCAAGCAAAATCGTCGAATATATTTTGCCTTTAATTGGTAGAGGCGGAACATCGGTGTAAACTAACCTATTACCATCAGGTGATCCGTTTACTCGTCTGCTGCCCTATCTTATAAAAAAAATATATACATATAAACTGATTTCTCCTGAACGACTGACTGACTAATGGATCAACGCATAACTTAAACCGCTGATAGTAGAAACCTGATATTTGGAGTGTGTTGTTTATATGATGTAGGCGTTCGACAACAATTGCATGAAATTCTACCCAAAAAGAGGGGTTTGTATGGTGGTGCAACTTCAAATTTTAATATTAACCTAAATAAACATTCTTTAATAAAATTGATGGAAGATATATTTCCTATTTTATTGAAAATCATCCCCTAACGCAAATAAATTATATTTTTATTTGTAACATTATAAGGAAGAAGTACAATTTTTTTTGGGTGATTTGCTTCAAAGTTGATATTCGTACTCCTTATCATTTTATTTTATTCATATTTGAAAACTCAATCTGATTTTATGTTATATAATTTTCTTACACATATACATTTTTCTGGGTCTATTTAAAAAAAACCAAGCAGAGTTATTTAACATGAAGGGAAAAACAAGGGACTATCGGGAATGGCACGTGCACTCTGCGTAAAACAACATTCTTGTTTGTTGTACGTCACACAAACACACTCGATGGGTATTGGTAACAGAATTCTGTGTTACAAATGATTGGGATAAATATACAGTTATGTCTTATGACTGCCATGGCAACATTTAGCAGTAGTAAAGGCTCTTAAATGAACAAACACTTAAAATTATACCATAAAAAATAAATTGCAAATCCTATAAGAATAATTTTCAACTCCTATGCGGACGATGTTATGAAGTAATCGTATAATTTATCAAGTCTTACAAAATGCTAAATAAATAAGTGGAATACATTCGCGCACTGCACCACAGGAATCACAGATCTTGTGGTTCGGTATTTCACACATCCCCTACAAATGTTCCGAACTAACTACTTAACCATTGGGTGTCGGTGTCGCAGCTGTGCGTTAGTCTATATGATTGAGATAAGCTTACTTCATCTATAATATATGTATGTCGTTAAAGACAGATCTGCTGAATTTTACTCAATGCTAACCGTGGTTGGTTAAGTTAACTTACAAATCAACGGAAGTATAAGTTACATCGCAGTAGCCGATAAAATATATAATACATAGATAGAAAAATCTCTTGATTAAAAAAAATTGTCAATAGCGATAGCAATTTTATTAATAGATTTAAGTAGAATATCACAATAACAAATGACACAGTCAATTAATAGTATGACTACAGGTGACGTACTACTTGTCCACACATTTTAGTTACAATTGCCTTGTTTGTCACTATGTTTTACAAACAATTAGAATCCCTTTGCGTTTTATAAATTTACATTCTAAAAGGGTTGTTATTTTTATTCAGTTTTGTTGAAATAATTTGCAAAATGGTGTACATTAATCTTAACATCTCTCATTCAGCTTAAAATATTATTTTAAAGTTGAAAAATAAATGACTCGCTACTGCTTAAGCTATAATCTGGTTTTTCTGAAATAGGATCTCGCTAAGCTATGAAAATTAAATGCCCGGGCTCCAATTCGAATTATTCCGAGATGAGAATTAAATAAATTCGACGCCGCCGTAATTTAAACCTCAATCTCGGCCAAGTTTTCTTTATTTGACTAAATTTTGTCGACAGCTTATGAATTTCCATCGGTTTTCCAGAGCTCTTTTGTTTTTTCTTCCCTCGGTATATGTTTTGTTTGCGAATTCATAATTGTGTTTTCTGGGAAGCAGATGTTTACCAACAGTAAATAGGTTTGATATTCAGCATAAAGAGGTATGTTTCTGTTGATTTATCAGGACGAGGTTTTATTTCTGCTTTATTTGATTAATCGAACAGCATTTTGTAGGATAGATCAAAGGCGCGTCTAAGTAGGAATTATATTTGATGATAAGACTTTTTTATTTATTGATTATCCTCAACATAAATATGATTTATACATAACATATAACAAACAAGTTTCCCATGAGAATGCACTGGCTAAAAATGGACGTATGAAAATAAAGTATTAAATGACTAAATATACATTACATCCAAATTACCTTACTTTTTGTATACATGAAGTAAGGTGAGAAATTTTAACGTTGTAATATTTTCGTTTGTTGAATAAAATGATCTATTGCTTCAGTCGCAGATGATTTTTACATCGTACCTGTAATGGCTATGAAGCTGAAATTGAGTATGTTTGAGGAAAGTAAATACTGTAGTAGGTCTTCCAGCCTTTTAAATCAACCATGCTGGTAATTTTTTAGACCTCAAGAGTAACAAGGCGTTTACTATAATCTTTCAAGCTACTTAGGGTTCACCGTAGGAATCTTGGATAAACTTACATGAAATTCTAAAAACTAATAAGACATTGGTTCATGGTAGGTTCAAAATCCGAACATCCTAAGGGTCATTGCTGACACCACGACGTCATCGACGTTGTTTGGTCATAGACATTGTTTTTTAAACTTCTGGCCTATGTCATGTGTGTTATCACAAACATAGAATTTCATATGAACCTACTCCCAGGCCGGAACTTTTTTTATAGGTCATACAAAATATCTGTCCCGTGCAGGAATTGAACCCTTGCGTTGGTTACTCGACTGCTACGCCGAACATATCGTCAAATTGATGTGAAATATTTTAATAATCGAGTTTTTTAGAGAATTGAAAGTTAACGTTTCTTTGATATTAACACTAGCTCCAAACAATGAATGTCTTCATCTGTATTAAACAATTTCGCTACTACAAATAAAAATAACAATAAAGTAGTCCAGTCCGAGCTCACGTAACTGTAACTTTCATCGCTATAAACATGAAACAAACAAGGTGCGAAATCAATTCAGAATAACAGCCAGCCATAAAACTAATAACTGTATAAGAAATTCATTTGCAGCGGCAATAACAGTCGCGAATGAGAGGAACTTATTAGCTTTTGGACTAGCTGCATAATAATCACTGCATTTGATTGGACCGCACACGCTGTCTTCGTAATATACAGATTTAATTAATGCTAACCACAAAGGCTGAATAAAAGTGACAGGAGAGTTAGTACTTATGGAAGTATAGTCAATCAACGCTGATGATGTTGCTAGAATAATAACTATTACAATCTTTTACTTAGAAACAAGAATACTAAAAGTATACAGTAAGTTTTGATTACTACAGCTCTCGATTCATGTTGCCCGAGATAAGGATTTACAAAGCCAAGATTTATTTACTAGGTAATATTTTAAAAGTGTACAATGCTTCTTGTTTTACATCTTATGCGATATATCAAGTATAGACATTAAATCCCTTTCCTCAGTGTCTGAAACTCCCTTGTGATTTTACTCGATCAGGGCCTTGTTGTTTCACTGATTAAAAACCAAACTCTGATATTTTCGTCAGTAAGGTTAAGGGCCCTGAAAGTTCTGATCTTCCTCAAAGTAAAGCTATAAAACTACCTTTTTGTAGGCTCGATATATGTTTTATCATGCTAACCCACCATAGCATACTACGATGGACATACATTTAAATTACAATGTGGATTGAAGATACTCTGAACGAAATTACCCATTTATTGTGTACACATTTGTCTGTAGTTTTCTATTCAAACATTTAATTATATTCAATGATTTGTTGCGAACTACGAGTATGTTTATACATTGTAACATTATATTAACATAAGTTCTTACGTTGCTAGTAACGCCGTTGATTTTCGCAGTGCAACTGTAAAGCTAAATCATTAGTAGTGTATGATCTAAGACGGTACGAGGTGGATTACGCAAAGGATGGTAGTAATAAGAATGAATAGGAGCGTCTTCAAATCGGATGATTCGATTTCGCTTGACCGATGTGTTCAACGTTTCTTTTGATGCAAACATTGTGAGGTAACTTGCATACAGCTGCGAAGAAAATTAACAGACATGTGCCTCTTGCTAGCGCTATTTCGGGGTAATAATGATGTATGTCAGTGCTGAGACTTTATCCCTGAAATTCATATAAGTGTGACATTGACAGTAGGTTGACGACGTTTCCAACTTTTTTACGGACACAGGTCAATTGCTGATGCCATTCAGTAAGAAGAAATTGAACGTATTTGGTTTATTATTTATGTTTGATTTGTTTATGCAATATTTGATGTTATAAGTACTAAATTAAATTGAATGTCAAATATATCCGATAGTGCTGATTTGGTATCTGTCGGGCGGCTGTTAGATAAGTGGCCGCTATTTAATATCAGCGGGCTCCCCTTGGCCGCGCGCCAAAGCCGGACCTCGAATCGCAATGAGGGACAATTCGCCCGACCTAAGCGAATAACAGCTAATCTCTACGATTTACGGAATAGAGTTGCTATAATTATGAATTAAGATACTGCCGTCAAAGATTAAGCCATGAAGGCGAACGTCGTTGTGTTCTCGTCATTGACATTCTAATCAGAGGCTCCAGCCTTCGAGCTACTTATGTACAGTTGAGGAATTCAATTTGCGACCCTAAGGTCTAATAAGTTACAATAAACTTGCATACTCTGTAGTTTACATGTAACAAAGAGCACTTGGCATTTCTCAATATGCAACTGGAGGTTTCTACCATTGTTAATATCTGATAATACTTAAACAAAATTGGTCGGGAATTAAATACTTTGAACATACATACGAGAGCAATGTATCAGCCTTCAGACAGTGTTTATGTCATTCGTAATAGTGACGAGTTTTGCAAATGTAAAGCTTAGTCGTTACTCATCGTACACATGTGTTTTCGTTATTCAAATTTCATACTTACCTTTATCCGGCACTCTTACGGTGAATAAAATATTGCGGGTCAACCTGCATGTATGTGCTAAGAAATTTTGTATGAAGTCGATCAATCTGCTTTAGACTACCGTGCTCGACCAAGGTCTAATTTGCTCTAAGATAGGCTCGTGCGCCTCAGTGAAGTAATAGTCGTAACATTTTATACTGTAAGTCTTAGTAAAACCATACATTGTCTATCTGCTATGATGAATACAAATGAAATAGGATATAGCTTGAGCTGTTATTAATCTCTATATTTATTAAAATTGAATATCATCCGCTTAATAACTACGAGCAATATTCACAGATTTTCGTCTGCTTCCAATATTCAATGTGACGAGCATAATCAGAATTGTTTCCTGCCAGTGCCTGCAGTATCGCCATTAAGGTCTGTGCTGCATAAAATATACATTTTCACTTAGCTAGCTACTAGATTGTGTAACTCAAAATCAATAAGACTCGATTTTACATTTGAAAAATCATTACACGTTTTATGAGACTGTAAACTCGGCGTTTTGTTTGCAATGATTAGCACATTTTTATAGACCATATAACACTATATATAGTATATAGTGCTATATGGTCTATAAAAATGTCAAAAAAAATGGTATATAGTATATACCAATGTCAGTAATTAATTAAATAATTTATTAATATTACCTATGTATTCATACTAACATTATTGCAACACATTGACATTATCAATGACATAAAGTAATGTTAGTTCTAAAAAGAATATATTATCATACATTAATTTGTAAAAAACCGATCTGTTAAAAAAAAGAGTAGTATTACTTTGATTAAATGGTTCATTCCTTCGATTTTAAAGTATTTGGGTGTATTGTAATTTATTTGTCGTGTTATTAATAATTGTTATTTTATTATATTTATCTTATGAAAATTGTATACCTTCCACAGTTGTTTTCACATTTAGTAGTTTGACTAGTAGAGAATGCCTCTGGCATTAAGTAGACCATTCGTCGTAATAAAAGATAAAATAAAATAAGTCTCTCAAAGGGTGAAATGGGGATTCTGGGATTGTACGAAATTGAATACAAGTGAAGTAGCGGACGAGTCCAAATATTGAATCATGTTGATTATGAAATGCTCGTAGCCCATATTTGAACAAGTTAAATCAACCCACCAGTATGCCAATCGCTGTACTCAAAAAGTGCTAGCGAGGACGCTTGGCGTAAATCACCTGCAATATGGATCGGTTCAGTTTTTACAGAATCACTCCTTTTGTACGAGTTCCAGGTCCTCCAAAATTTATATAAATAAAACGTATAAATTTTTGATAAAAGATGTTATGATACGTTCTGGTCAGAAACGAATGTAACTCAAGGTAGCTGGCTGCGGCGATTTGTGACGGCTCGTGATATCTGATGACTTTGTTAATACAATGAAGGTTAATGGGTTATATGGACCACTCTGGTATAAAATTATAAAAGTATTTCAATTAATGATGTTGTTACTTTTAGTGAGTGGGCCACACCCGGAATATATAAAAGTAGAAAAAGACTTTTTGAACTTTATAATGAACGTAACTATAACACGAGTGTAGAATTTTATGAATATGTAAAAAAATACTCTAAATTGTTTAAAATGGTTTGTCGCCAAGCAAAGTCAAGTTTTTTAAGTTCGAAAATTAAAAACAGTGCTGATAAAATTAAAATGACCTGGAGCATTATTAACGCTGAAACTGGACGAGTTAAACTTCGTGACAGTAACTACAGTTTAAATATAGGAACTAAAAGAATAAATTCAGATAGTGAGGTAGCTAAAGAGTTTGAAACCTTTTTTACCAATATTCCTATTTTATCAACAAATTTTTTAAACTCTTCCCCAACTGTAGCAGAATCCATCCTAAAAGAAAATGTTAAGGATAGTCAGACTCTTTTTAAATTTCGACAAATTGAATCGGTTAATATAATTAAGACTTTTAAAACATTAAATAAAAAGAAAACCGCGGACCTTTGGGGAAACTCCGTAGTTGTCACAGAATCAGTAATTGAAATAATAGCTCCAATTCTAGCTTGTATATTTAATGATTCTATTGAAGGTGGTGTTTTTCCTGATTTAATGAAACATAGCAAGATAACTCCTTTGTTTAAGTCTGGTAGCTCATTTGATCCCACAAACTTTAGACCTATTTCAGTGCTACCAACGTTTAGTAAAATTTTTGAGAAAATAATGTTAGACCAAATGCAAAGCTATTTTCGTATTAATAATCTTCTGCATAATAATCAGTTCGGTTTTAGTAGGGGTCGCTCAACAACTGATGCAGGTGTAGAGCTTTTAAATAAGATATTTGACGCCTGGGAGGATTCACACGATGCTTTGGGTGTCTTTTGCGACTTATCCAAAGCATTTGATTGTGTTCTCCATGAAACTCTGATTAAGAAATTACGTTATTATGGTTTCAAAGGCTCTTCTCTGAACCTTCTTATTTCATATTTGAGTGACAGGATTCAGAGAGTCGATATTAATGGTACGAGATCTCAGGGATCTTTGCTTAAGATGGGCGTCCCACAGGGCTCAATTCTTGGTCCCTTTTTATTTTTAATATATATAAATGACCTTCCCTTTTATGTTAATAATAAACACGAAATTGTACTCTTTGCAGATGATACATCACTTATATTCAAAATTAAACGGAGACAAAATATTAATGACACTGTGAACGATGCAATCTCTAAAGTAGTCCACTGGTTTAACGTTAATAACTTGCTTCTAAATGAAAGTAAAACTAAATGTATCAAATTTGTATTGCCAAATGTAAAACAGGTGAAAACCGAAGTAATTATAAAGGATAGAAATGTGGACCTCGTGGACACCACAGTATTTTTAGGAATTACTCTCGATTCCAAACTTCAGTGGGGCCCACATATTGATAAACTATCAAAACGGCTCAGCACTGCAGCATTTGCAGTTTTGAGAATACGCCAATTAACTGACGTAGAAACAGCTAGATTGGTGTACTTTAGTTACTTTCATAGTGTAATGTCGTATGGTATTTTGCTGTGGGGAAATGCTGCCGACATTCAAACTATATTTGTGCTGCAGAAGAGGGCCATTCGAGCAATTTATAATCTAAAAATGCAAGACTCTTTAAGAGATAAATTTAAAGACACTGGTATAATGACAGTTGTGTCTCAATATATTTATGAAAATCTAATATATACCCATAAAAACATTCATTTATTTAGTAAAAACAGTGATGTCCATAGCTTCAATACTAGAAATAAGAATAAATTACATTTGCCTCACACTAGACTCCATAAAATTAATAATTCATTCAGAGGTAACTGTGTGCGTTTTTACAACAAAGTTCCAAGCAATATTGTACAATTAAGCCTAAATAAATTTAAAATCATTGTTAAAAGTGTACTTATTAGCAAAGCCTATTATACGGTTACTGATTATATAAAAGACATGAATGCTTGGACTTAATGTTTCTTAGTTCCACCAGGCATTGCCATGAACCTTTGTAATTATACTTGTACCTATAAGTTGACTTTTTGTATGACTTGGTAACGATATATATTTTTGTAAATGTCGTTGCTTCTGTAAAAGTTATAGAGTTTCTTGCGCCCGTTCTTCTCTATAACTAAAAGAAGTCCGAATGGGTAGTAGGGAAAAAAAAATTTGGACTATTCAAAAGAGCATATCTAATTGCCTACTTGAAATAAATATTTTGACTTTGACTTTGACTTTGACTTTGACTATAGTCTGTGGACCTTTTTTGACCGAAGTTTTCGTCAGCGGTGACCGTCCAAATTTTGCTAGTGCAATTTCATTGCGACGTTACAAGTCTGACATCCTAATTCACATCACCATTTTTCGATTTATCATCTCAAGTTTATTTGGGATCGGTGCTGTATGATTTTCTTGTCCATTCATCTAATTTGCCACTCTATCATCCAATCCAATAACTTTTGTGTCGGATTTTATAAACCACCAATCACTTGTTAGGTTTTTATTTATTTGTTCATCTAATTACTAACACATCCTTTTTCTTGTTAGCTTGTTAGTTCTTGTAAGCTTGTTGTCATTTATCTCTAAGTATTACTTGTCCATATTTGGTATAATATCTGAATACACAATAACTCAATGTCTTTTTTATCAACAAATGCTTTTGCAGGCTCTTATTAATAATTTTAGAAAATAAAGTAAGTACATTTTTACGAACATGCACATGGTTCATATAAATATTTTGTGCGCAACGGTTATAATAGTAATTTAATAACAATTCTCAAGGTACTAATTATAAGGTTGTAAATTGTTTGAATAGTTATTTTCTGCAACACAGCAAAATACGATATTACATTATATAAGTCTATACTAAATATATAAGTTATGTCAGTGTCAGTCAACTGACAAATTTTGCATACAGCGTAGACACCAGAAATCTCTCAGACCGGTCAAGAACATTGTAGTTTCCACAAGGTCGTCGTTCTTATCAGTTTTTTGAATTGGTCTTCGTTTTTATAGGTTAAGACAAATGTTAAACATGTCGTTTTACCTTAATCAAATGACAAGTTATTAGCATTAAGTCAACGATGATGTTGGAAGGATGGGATCATATAATTCTCTTCAAGCTTCATTTTGATATCATGGAGAATTTGAGTCCAGAAAGATAAAATAAAATACATATAGACAGAAAAAATGTATCACACTTCATCTATCTACATTTAATTTTATCAATAAATTAACATATACAAAATTATTTATTAGGATTGTTGACTGTTTTTAATCTAAGTCTTGCTCGTATATAAGCATCTATAAAATTTAACGATTGTAGTGCTTTATGTATTCACTTACAAACGCCTACGTAGAATAGACGTATCAACGTTTATATTTTAACCATAAAATAAGATTTTATCTTCATCAGCGCAATCAAGTTTTACTGCCTCATTGGTTTGCCGTCATTATACGTACCCTACACGTGCTTTAAAGTCATCTTAAAACATTTGTTAACAAAACACCAGCGACCATTGCTGTGTTGTACGGAGAACCATACTGTTTGATATTTGATGTAGATTTAAATAGCCGATGAAGTGGATTTACTTAGCACAAAATGCAAAATCAACACTGTTCATCTTTCAAGACCTCTTCCGTTGCCATCCATACGACAAAATACTAAAGACTATATAATAAGTCAGTAAGTATATTAAATTTTGAATAATTATTTCCAATATTTTACTGAAGGCGTTAAGCGTTATATTACAGTGGGATCGTTCATGCGAATCCAATCTAAATAAATACAATTGCAAAAGACTTTGCAAACGCTTTCAATTATTCAATGTGTGAAAAAATATAGTTGCAACATCGAGACTACCCACGGACCATTGGCAATTGCGCTCGTAATGTCAAGGATACTTTTTATGGTAATCTTTTGATTTACAATAATTCTGATCTCAATCAAATACAGTTAAGCTACTGTATAAAATATACTACAAAATAACCTTCTATAATATATTTTTTGAATAGGAGGCATAAGTCATTTGATAAGGTTTGGTTTGGGAGACTAAGTAGATGACGTGACCGTAAAGTGATTGTGCTAAGGGGTAGAGAACCGAAGCGTTCGGTGTATGATAGTACTGGTAGTCAAGTAGGTTCCGGGTAAATCTCTGCTTTATAGTAATACAATTTACTGTTGAAGCCTGTCTTTGGTTGCCGTGGAAGAAGTTCTCTTTCTCTATTACCATCTAGCTCCGTGCCACATGGAAGAAGCCACTGCCGACTTATTTCAAATCAAGTGTCTCGTCTGATTAGCAAAATCAAAATTAACTTTATTAAAATATGACTTTATAGAAAGCTCTTTTGAATCTTTTTTCCTAAGTTTTTACCCCCCTACGACCCATTCAGGACTTATTTTTTAGCTGATAAGAAGAATGGGTGCAAGAAACTTCTCAGCTTTATCAAAAGTAATAATAACATTTACAATAAATTATGTCGTTATCATACAATGTACATGTGTTTACAATTTATACGGGAAAACAAATATTTACAATTTAGAATGTAATATCTTTAAATCAAAACCAAACATCATTTAAATAATCATTGACTTTGTAATAGCCCTTACTCATTAGCGTCTTTTAACATGAACCTTGAACTTATGAAAAGGCAATTCAGCTACACTATGTGGAATCTTGTTATAAAAATTTATACATTTGCTTACAAACGAACCTCTAGTTCTATGTAGCCTGTACGTTGCAACGACAAGTTTATTTTTATTTCTTGTGTTTAAATTATGCATTTGAAAATTTGTATGAAATGTGTGACAATTTTTATACACATAAATCAAATTTTCATAAATATACTGGCCTGCTAAAGTCATTATATTAATCTCTTTAAATAAATCTCTAAGATACTCCCTTGCTCGTAAATTATAAATAGCACGGACTGCTCTTTGTTGAAGAACAACACTACTTTCTATGTTAGCAGCCGACCCCCATAATAGTAAACCATAGGACATAACACTGTGAAAAAAAACTAAAGTAAATTAATCTTGCCGTTTCAACATCTGTAAGTTGTCTTATTTTTTTACAGCATATGCTGCAGAACTTAGTCTATTGGATAGGGTCTCAATATGTGGATCCCATTGCAAAGTCGGATCCAAAGTGATACCCAAGAATTTAGTTCTACAAATTCTACCACTTCATTATTCATTTTAACAATAGTATCTACTTTTCATACATTTGGTAATGAAAATTTGATACATTTAGTTTTATTGGGATTTAAAGACAAATTATTAATCGTGAACCAGTGCAATACTTTAGAAAGAGTACTATTTACAACGTCAATATTGCCGTTTCCTCTGTCAACTTTAAATATTAAAGAAGTGTCATCTGCAAATAGTACAGTATTGCACAAAGTATCAGTGAAGTGTAGTAGATCATTAATATATATCAAGAAAAACAAGGGTTCCCAATGTCGATCCCTGGGGCACGCCCATAACAATAGGAGTACCTGCAAACTCAGTCCCATTAACAACAACTTTCTGGATTCTGTTGGACAAATAAGATTAGATTAATCTAGACGCTGCATCAGAGACACCATAATGCTTCAGCTTATTTAATAAGGTCTGATGATCTACGCAGTAAAAAGCTTTCGACAGGTCACAAAAAATACCAATCGCATCTTGTTTACATTCCCAAGCGCTAAAAATGTGTTTGAGAAGTGCAACTCCAGTATCTATAGTGCAACTTCCTTTGGTGAAGCCAAACTGGTTTATATGTATAATGTTGTTTCCTGTTAAATGATCAGTTAGTTGATTATATATATTTTTTTCGAATATTTTGCTAAGTGCTGGTAGAATGGATAATCGGTCGATAATTTTCAGGATCATTTTTATTTATTTAGAAAGAAAGAAAGATAAGAAAGAAAGAAAGAAAGAAAGAAAGAAAGAAAGAAGAAAGAAAGAAAGAAAGAAAGAAAACGTTTATTTGGTAATAACGTTCGGAAATAAAGAGACAAACATGCTATACAAGTTTTGTTACCAAATGGTCTAGCATATGTCGGGCGTACACCACGACGCTGATCTTCCGCGGACGCCATTTACAAATAAAAAATAAAAAATAAAAAAAATGAATGAAATAACATAAAGCAAAGAACACAAATAATAAACACTAAACAATAAACTAACCATATTTTCTGTGAGCAATTTATAAATATATAATTGATATTAATATACATAAATATTATTTTAATATATATTAAAAATTGGTTAAATAAAATTTGACTGTATTTCCCGATTTAAATAAAGGCTATTTTTCATAAGGTCAGGAAAAACACCTTGATCAACACATAAATTGAATATGAACGCAAGAAGTTCCTGTACCATGGATTTAAGTAAGTATATGAGTCGAAATACCATATAAGCCTTCAGTTTTTTTTTTATACTAATCGAACGGAATGTTTTTAAAATAGTATTAACATCAATGTGACAAAAATTAAAAACCTTGTTGCACTTCTCTACATTCTGCCCCAAGAGGGCTAAGGCTTTGCTTGGGCAGAGCTGAGAGCGTTTCTGAATGCTGACCAGCATTCCAACTACGGGTCTGGTGTGATTAGGCAGCTGTCTGTAGATGTAATGTTGCTGCTACCGACTTCAAAATGTTCATGTTTTCTCACAATATTACTACACTTACTTTGAGTGTCCCGATCCTGCTACCAGTGGTCTTCTGTGAATGCTGAAATTCCCATTCTTTTCATTTTCCCCATTTTCCCCTACGTCGAGAGTACATAGATTAATAAACCTTAAAATAATAAAATATAGAAAATTTAAATAAATATTTATAAATTAATATTATATTTTGTAACATAATATTTCTTATCCTTGGTTCCCTATTTCGATTATGAAATATTTACTATAAATTTGTCGAATTTGAGACTAAAATTTTTGATCAGATCCGATGTTACATTAAAAGATCATTATAAAATTCTACATCCTGAGTTTCACACGCACATCATTTTTTTTTATTTGATCAATGTCCAATTTGGACGGTGGTGGAGGATACTTACGACCTAATGAATATCCTACTACATCATTTTAGTAAAACCGTTTAATTAAAAAAAAAAACTAAATTGTTTCAAATCCCTATTTATATTTGGTTGACATTGACCTGAATTATAGTTCACCAAATGTTTGGTCAATATCAATCTCTTAGATTGATATCAAGTTTGGCGTTTTTAAATACAATAAATGTCAGAATTTTAAAAAAAAAATTAACAAACTACTTTCTTTTCTTTATAATAAGAACTTGCGATAATACGACGTAATTAAAGAGTATAATAATCAGAATCTTCAGATCATTACGGTTTTACAGACCAAATTGAGTCAGGTCTTTAACATGTATTTTATATTACAAAAATTACATTTTTTTTAGATTTCAACATGTTTGTTAAAGATATGTCTTTAAAGACCAAGGGATATCAGGCAAGGATCGTTGATGAAATATCTTGACTGTAAGTGTTGTTTAACGTGGAGAGCCTATTCAGTCTCAGCGGAATCACGCTTCCAAAGCTTGTTAAGCAATTGAGCCCGAATGGCAATCGGTAAGTCCCATTAACCCCTGTACAGTCATCGCATTGAGTTAGTGCTGGAGATTTATCAAATATATGCATAGTGTTCCTTATTGTTCTGTCTGATGGATATGACTAGTGCTGTACAAATGGGTAATATAGAGTAATAAGTATAGATAGGAGACTACTCGTTAGAATACGTTAACGAGATCTTTAGAATAGGTCAAACTAGTTAATGTATGTAAGTTTATTACTCATACATTATATGTTTATTTCTTTTGGAATTGTATGATTAATTAGTCTACTTACATTCAACAACGCCATATATTCTACTCAGATTCAGCGCTACTTTTAAAAACTATTCGTACGAAATAACAATTTATCAATCTTTAGAGTGAATCATTAAAATTTTGCGTGAAGTAACAAGATATAATAATATTTATATATAATTTTAACAGCAATGATCTTCACAAAACGTAATACTTCTTTTTTCACTCGTTTTTTTTCTCTCATATATACGACCGTATAGTTTATGATGAAATCTAATAACAAAGTTAACATTCGCTTTTGGTCCGTATTGACCCATCAGACTTTGTTGGATGGTGACAAAGACAGGAGAAAGGAAGCGAAGAAACCGCTGCTCTAAAAAGGTATATAGGAGCTTGAAGGCACTTCGGAGACCAAAGCAAAAACAAAAGAAGGCAACTAGCAATTAGGAGTGTTCGATGGTACACACGTGGTTCCATGGGATAGATAATAATGTGATAGAATATTAGGAACATCTGATAATACGTTTTTGGGTCTATGGTAACCATGCCATTATAATGGTGAGGATGCGTATTCCGCTGCCTCTTTAATGCGGGGTCTGGAATGCTATTTAGCAATCTTAATTGAAACCAGCTCATTATTTCTATTGAGATAGGAATTCCTGACATACCATGAGATAGCAGTTGCTCTACGGCAAAAAAATCGGAATTAATTGAATTTAATTAACAATTTTATGATCGGTACGTAATTAATAAGAGAATAAGAGGCACTATGTTAAATTGAATGCAATTCGAATCGCGTGTTTATAGTCGAAGGCCCCCAGAATCTGATGTGCATCTATATCATACCAACTGAACATGTACTAATAACGACATATATCCCTAAATATGTGACTTGTAATCAATTTCATACTTTAAATAAGCAAGTTTAAGTGATATAATAGCTGTGAAACAAATAGAGTATGGCGACATAACAGTGTTTAATAAAGCACCAAACGCACAACTCAACTTTGTTATGAATGTTATGGCATCATGTGTTTTGGCAACATGCCCGTTCATGGCATGTTTATCGATAGATACGCGATTACGAAAAGTAATGGTGATTCTGTTTTTTCCTCAACAATTTTCCGTGCGGATTTAAAACTATTGTTGATATTAAGTGTTCTTACAATACTAATATAGGCTAGTAACTGATAGAAGTAGCTATGTGCAAACAAAAAATATTTAAAGACATAAATATTATCTAAGAAGTTAAGCTTGTGTTTTGTAAACACGACAGATAAACTAGTACGTTAACCGTCTACAACATACTGGAGCTGAAAGAAGAACAACCCGAGCCAAGTTCTGCATTGACATTATACCGGTTGGCGCCGCTCCAGAATATTTATGGGAATATATGCGATTGTAATTTAACTTGATATTTCGGAAATGATGTTTTCTTCGTTGACGTAGAACTTACGATCTGTGGAATTTCATCACTGTATTACTTACTTGTGTCATTCTTGTCCAATTTCTTATTTTTATTTATTATCATGGATACTAACATAATCATAACTGAAAAATATAAGATTTTAATTTATATATTTTTAAATTTATCATTTAAATACATACAAAGTATTAGTATCACCTTAAATACCTTTCTATAGGTAATACGCCATGATGGTCAAACGAATTTTTGAGATGATTGTATTGTACTTAAATTGTTTAAGTTATTTTTACGATTTCATTTCCGTAGTTTAAAAGGAAGGGTTACCTAAGTATATAAATCTTTGGCGATATAATGTGTAAACACGTTGCTAAGAATATATGTATTAATATGAATATTTCAGCATTTTCATGTTAGTCTTCAATTATTACTTTTAGTGCAATAACAAATTAAAATCAAATTATAATTATAAATTCATTGCATTAATCAGTATTGTACTCAATAAAGATATAATTTAAATTACCTAAGGCAGAATTGTGTTAACCAAATTGTGCAGAACGTATCATACTTTTATTGCTAACTAGCTGACCCGGTGAACTTCGTACCGCCTAATTATTGGAGGCATATTTAGTAAGTCACAAACACACGACACAATACTTTTTTAATTTTATTGAAATTTGTTGCTTTTAGATTTTTAGGAATATTAAAGAATTATAGTATACACGGGTTCTTTTTACATGAGATGACAAAACAATATAATAAAAATATTTTTGAGAGTTAGTAACACTGTAAGGTTGGCACCCATCAAATATGTCAACACATTAATTATTTTTATATTTTGAAATTTAAATACACGATGTTATAAGCAAAGTTGATATTATGTTGTCGATTGAAAAGTCTTGTTTTAATGCGTTCTTCAATTCGAGTGGAACTGAGAGTACAAATACCGTCAAATGTTTGACAGAAAGTAAGTGATCAACTTTTATATGGAAAAATGAAATTGTCGTCTTACTCTATCTTACTCGCAATTTTTCCTTATTTGCTCACCGTTTAGACCTACCCTGGACTACGACAAACATTTTAAAACCAAAATCAGCTCAATCGGCCCAACCGTTCTCGAGTTTTAAGCAGACTAACGAACAACAATTCATTTTTATTTATATATAGATGCTTATAAGAGAGTAAAATAATTATTTTAATCGAGGACTTTATTTTGTATCATGAACGAAGCGAGGGATTCTAATATTGAATCGATATTCCAGAATCCTGAGCTGAATTAGGGATTACATGTAATTCGCCCGACGTAACAACAATTTACGGGTGAATGATATATTCTACCATTCAACCACTTTTTTATTTATCAATAACCAAAATTCAAATTCATTTAAATACGGAACTATAACCATAAATCAACATTTCAACGGTTTGCAAAGTATTGCATTTGAAAAAAGAAATTCATATTAGTTGTGTTGTTAGTCGCAATAATTTACATCTATATATATTATACATTGTACTCGTACCTCCTATTTAATGAGTATTATGCGTGCAATAGCACATCTTCTAGAACCATCCTGTAAAACTTTTCAAACTTTTCAAGACAAAAACTTATTTAATATAAAATGGCGGCTAATATGCTTATAACTTTGATTCAAGATTTATACTTTTTTACGCAGAAAAAGAATTAAAAATTTTGTCACCGCTATTTTCTTGTAAATTAGGTGATAATCGGCAATATGACAATGTGCTATTTCTAACTGTAAACAATGCTTTTAACAACAATTTTTTTATAGGAGCCTAATCCCTAGTGAACGCGCTTTGGCTGCCTGGCGTATAGTAGAACATACGGCAGATATGTCGAATCTCCCGAGGACTAAACTAACTTTGTACATGGAATGAAAACTAAGAAAATGTGTCTTTGCTAGGGTCTTCCCCTTAAGCGATGTGTATGCAACAAAGGCGAACTATTCGATTCATGCTAGGGCGTTCCTCATAAGTACGGTAAGGAGAAGGATCAACATTCGCAAATAAAATCTTTTCGCAAACTCAGGCTTACATTCTGGAATCTGGGCACAATGACCGGACGCAGCAGAGAACTTAGTGAAATTCTTCCAACTAGAAAATTGAACGCCTCCTGCGTCTAAGAACTGTAATGAAAAGGATCAAAATTCAGACATATAGGAAATGGCTATTAGTTTATATACTACAGGAGTGACACTAGGAGAAACAAATTAAAGAGAGAATGATTAGTGTGAAACAGAAAACGCTTAACAAGTGGGCAGAGCAAATAAGATACGAATTAAATGGAAAGTGTAACCGTAATACCTTCAGTTATGACATATGAAGTAGAATATTGAACAGAGTCAGCGTTCGAAACATGGGACTTTCTGGTTTTCGATTAAAGTCTTCGGCTTCTTTGATTTTTTTTATTCCCTTGAATATATAAAAAGTTGCTTAAAGAGATACAGTTATTGTTGCCAGAAATTGTGCTAACAGCTTTCAAGAAGGCTGTAGAAAGTGTCTGCGACCGATAGGAAAGTGTTTCAAAAACAGGTATGGATGCATGAAACTTTGTATATACACTGGTTGCAAAGCAATTTTAACAGACAAAATACATAATCATATAATTTAGTTTTTTGTTTTCTCAAAACTTTTTGAGTGTCCACGTCCAAATCTTAAATAAAAACATTTATAAAGTTGTAGTCTTTATTTTATGAATACTTTGTGAAGCAAATGGAGAAATTATCAATATCCCATTTCATATTGATTTTACAAAAATACAGATGAACGTTATGAATTTAAAGCTTATATATATTAAAACTTTTCCATATAAATTTTCCTTTTTGTCAGAGAAATAAAATTTCGCAAAGTCCCGTCTAGTGAGCACCTCTTTCCCGTCTTACTGAGCGGGCCATTAAAAAACCTCCACACGAAGTTTGTCACTGACAAGTCTTATATCTTCCGAAATTTTGTAATTAGTGAGCGAGTGCTTTTTGTTTTTGAGTAAAGTTATTGTGGAGTATTAGAATTTCATTTGTTTAATTTTTACACGCTTTTTATTGACTTACTCTGTCCGTTTGTTTGTTTGTTTGTTTGTCATGATCAAATCTTGTAATCGATTTTTCGACCACTTCTACTGCTCCAATCGAGCTCAAATTTTTTTTACATGTGTATTCTAGATGACAATACAATATTCAATCATTTTCGAATCATAAAAATACATAATTATGTTGTAATAAATTAAAAACTTTTTAATATGAGAATTGGTTCAATGAAGCAAACAGATAGAATTTGATATAATGCATATGTTTAATTCTAATACTACATTTTCTGAACAATTATGTACATTTCTTTATGTTTGTTATAATAATCACGAGACTAAAAAGTAGTAAATAAAAAAAAAATTAAAAAAAAACTTTTTAAAAAAACACGCTTTTTACGCAAAGACTAAAAAACGTTTGAAAAAACTTTTGTTTGTTATAAAGACTAAAAAACATTTGATCTAAAAAGTAGTAAATAAAAAAAAATTAAAAAAAAACTTTTTAAAAAAACACGCTTTTATTAAAAATACTAAAAACCGATCTAAAAACTTGAAAATAAAAATAAAGTCACGCTTTTAGAAAATTTGGGTACATATCAAGAAAAATTTCTGATGACAAAAAGAAATGTAACTCAAAAATTTGTCTATAAAATTTAGCAAATTAGTCCAAGAACTCAATGACTATAAAAGCGTGGGGTGTTCAAAATTAAACATTACTCATTTAATGGTCTTAACATTTACACCCCACGCTTTTATAGTCATTGAGTTCTTGGACTAATTTGCTAAATTTTATAGACAAATTTTTGAGTTACATTTCTTTTTGTCATCAGAAATTTTTCTTGATATGTACCCAAATTTTCTAAAAGCGTGACTTTATTTTTATTTTCAAGTTTTTAGATCGGTTTTTAGTCTTTTTAATAAAAGCGTGTTTTTTAAAAAGTTTTTTTTAATTTTTTTTTTTACTTGCATTTAAGTATGCCTACAATAAGCTTAGGAATCAATGGTATTTCTTTTCCTAATGGTTAAAGCACCTCAATATATGATTATTAATATAATAAAATTGTAATTGTCCCAATTACGAGATTAGAGAGATTATTATTTATAAAAATAATAAAAATGGGCAAAGAGGTATTTTAAAACACCGCTAACTTTTCTCCCGTGGATGTCGTAGGAGTCGACTCAGGGAATTTATCACAATTAATGACTGCGAAGTCAGTACAGTGGCCATAGGGCGGCCACTTGTCACATTAGGACATAATAATCATTGCCCAAATGTGGGTGTTGTCAAACATTTCGGGGAGATTAGGGGTGATAATATATAAGTATATATTTCTATCATAAATGAACACGATTTATCGAGATATATTTATCTATTAATTGTTAAAAATGGAGTTAACATTTCCATTAACAGATTTATTTTTAAGTTGACTTAAAAAAACGAAAGAATTTAGTTCTTTCGATCTTTTTTAAATCGTTAATCTAGTACCTAATATTTTAGCTAATAAATACGTTCAAAATTAAAATTATGAATTTTAATAGGGAAATCATAATGAATGTCAAGGTTCTATGTCTTTTGCTCCGGTGGTAGCTGCAGTTGGGTTGCAGGTGTATATTTATATATCTAATACTTGAATAATAAAACTACTTTCTAATAACTGAAATGAATATAATTTTTCAATTCGTATGACCCATTATGGTCAGTGATATTCACTAAATATTTTTTTCAATAACATTCCAGTAAACTGCCTAGAAATTACATATTTACAACTTAAAACGAAGATTGTCTTAATTTCATTGCATTTTATGATCATGTTTGATACACTTAAGATTTCTCGTGTTGAAAATAAAGTAGATGATACTATTTAAATGGCCAAGTGGTTATCGGCCAAGCGGGAAAATGCGTCGTTAATTTTTTCTAAAAGTTTATTCTGAATCAGCTCGTCAAGGAGAACAACATTTCCAAAAATCTGTTGATTCTGCCGAAAACCACGATTTTCTAATTCAATCTTCAGAGCCCCCTAGCGGGACTATTACATTTTTTGCTTAGCTCGACCAGGAGAACAACATATCCAAAATTTTGATCTGGGTCCCGAAGACCACTTGTCCATTTAAACAGTATCATCTACTTTCCAAAACAGACATACTCATTTTTGTCATGTTGAAGCGCCGAGTGCTCATTTATGTTGGCTGGAAGAAATCTGTTGTAGAGTAGGTGCATATTGGTATGTATTTCTTGTGTGTGAAATAAAGAGTTTGTATCATGGATAATTGTATCAAGGGTAATTGCTTACGAGTGTTTTCGAATATACTTATATACTTACGCAAATAAGGAAGACCCATATTTCTTCTTCATAAACTATAAAATAAGGTGCGTGAAAGATTGCGATTGCTATAGCTATGTGCTACCGTCGGCGTTTGCACATAAAACATTGATCTATTTACAGTCATGATCATGAGGCAATAATGGCTGCTCTTGATAATCGAGACGAGACGTTCCAATTCGAACTTTTTTATATTTACAATATATGTACAATTTGATGAAATTTTATTTGAAATAATAATGGAATGGATGGAATGCAACAAAAAATAGACCCATTTTCTACAGTATGATTTATAAAATAGTTTATAGAAAAATCGAAATATTTATATTTATTTGAATTAAGTAATTTTTATACTAAGGTGTTATCCTTAACGGCGAAGTCACAGTTGTACTATTTTTTTTAAACGTCATTTCTTTTCAGTAATAAGGCTGTAATAATAGTAATAAACAACACACGGATTAATTGTGCTTTAAATTAATTGACGACTATGAATAGGGCAGATAATTTATGTACATAATTATAGATTATCTTCAGTTATTTTTATAACGATAGAAAGCGTAAGAAACTCTATCTTTTCTATTTCAACTCGCGGAAATCGCATACTTAATACGCCCGAGACATTTGCGGAATCAGGTCTGCAAAATGCAATGCAGTTATATTTGGAATGATAAATAGATAGATAGATAGATAAGAAGTTTATTTGTTGCAACACACACATTTATACAAATTACATTGAGTAGGTACAAAGTACAACGATCAGACATGAGAAAATGTTAGTAATGAACGTGTGTGCAGCAGCAACATGGGTCTAGGCTCGGTGTGTGATGCCTGACGACAAAAGCACCGATTTTCAGCCGTCACCCAGAGGTAGAACGCGGGCACCAGTAACTGCGCTCTATAGACTAGGAATAGAATAATATATGTGTGTGTGTGTAATAGGGAGAGAGAGAGATAGTTGAGCAATCTTGTTACATATGTATATATCTTAAATATTTGTGCATTAACAGTGTTCAAGCTATAGTTGTTCTTTAAGGAAATTAATATATATAACAAGTAAGTGAATAAAAATAAGAATATATTAATAGTAATAATAAAAATAAATAGTAATAATAAAATAAACAGACGAAGACTCAGACCACCACCGCACCGGGATTCATACTACCACCAAGTCGGAAGACCTAATCTCTGTATTGCAAGTAAGTGAGAACGTAAGCGTAGTTTAAAAGTACTTTTAGAGGTTAGGTTCCGAATCGGCGGCGGCAAGTCGTTCCAGCACTTGGTGGCTTGGAATTTAAAACTGCCCCGGAATGCTGCCGTGCGATAATGAGAACTTACGAACGGCAGCCGAAGCGGTCTAAGTCCATACCTATCATTGGGAGTTGCGCATTTGAGCTTCTCAAATAAGTATTGAGGCCGCTTGTACTTTTTTAAATCAAAAACGAGACACAAGAGGTTCATTAGTCTACGGTTCTCCATCTTTAGGATTGATGCAGCATTAAGATAAGGCGAAATATGAGATCGTGGAGGCACGTAGAAGCAAAATCTGCAACAAGCATTTTGAACCCGTTGAATCAACTTTTGCGTTCTTGAGAGCAAACGAGGACCCACCACAATGTCCCCGTAACTAAGCCTAGAGAGAATCAGCGACTCACATAGCGTTGCGCGTGACTTTAAACTTAGATACTTTCGTATCTTATATAGCACCTTTAAACGATACATGCAGCCCTTAACAACACCCAACACATAAGACTCAAAACGCAACTGTTCGTCAAAAATTATCCCCAGGTTTCTAGCCTCTGATACTCTGTCCAAGATTTGGCCACTTAAATAAATATTTATATTGAATTTACCAGTATCGGCAATCTGCGCTTTGGATCCAATAACCAAAAATTTGGACTTAGCTGGGTTCAAAACAAGAGCGTTATCAACTGACCATTGGGCGATTCTTTCTAGGTCCCTATTCATTTTTAATACATTATCAGGAGTATCAGTTGGTCTACCAGAGATGTATAGCTGAAGATCATCGGCATAGCTATGGTATTTACAGTGTTGCAATACTCTGGGAAGGTCCGCGCTGTAAATAATAAATAGTAATGGGCCCAAGATTGATCCCTGAGGTACTCCACAAGTCACAGCTTCAGGGTTGGACACTTTCACAGTTCCACTACTACCACAAGTCAATCTAACTGACTGAGATCTATGGGACAAGTAACTCTCAAACCAGTGCAGTGAGGTGTCATCCAATCCGTAATATTTGAGTTTGGCCAGCAGTAGCTCTGTATTTATGCGATCGAATGCCCGAGAAAAGTCCAACAATACTAGAATAGTACTGTGACCAGTATCTTGCTCTGTGAGAATGTTGTCAACGACATCAAGCAGAGCAGTCGATGTACCGCGGTTTCGACGAAAGCCTGACTGGTGCATTGGAAGGATATTATTATCTTCTATGTATTGCATTAGCTGGACATAGACAACTCTCTCCAGAATTTTTGAAAGAAATGGCATTACACTGATCGGCCTTAGATCCTTAAAATCAACAGGGCGTTCAATTTTTGGCACTGGTGTAATTAAAGAGTGCTTCCACTGTGAAGGAAAGATACCGGAATTAATGGAGGCGTTGATGATAGCAGTGATATATGATAATGTGTAGGGTAATGTTAAAAGCACCATATCCCTGCTAATACCATCCGACCCCATGGCATTTGATTTTAGCGATACAATGGAATCAGCCACCTCTTTCTCTGTGACCCGCCTCAATCGGAATGTAGAGTTGCCATGAAGCTGTGACTTGTAAAAAGAGAGTGTGGATGGAGGAGAAGAATTACCACATTGAACATCCAAAAAGTGTTGGTTTATAGTATTTGGGTCATTCAAATTATAGGGCAAGGTTGACTCTTGACTGGGAATCGCTAAGGCCTTCAGTTGGAGGCTTTTCCAAAACGTTTTTCCATTTTGCACCTGAGAATTGACGAAATGGTTAAAGAATGCACGTTTTTCAGCATCCATAGATGTCCTGACCATGACCTGCAGGTCCTTCCACGAAGTTTTATCACTCTCAGATTTTGTAGCCCGATACATACGAAGAGCCTGATTGCGCAGGTGCATCATTTGCTTCAAAGTCTCCGTCACCCAGGGAAAAGATTTATCCGGTTTGATGGAGATAATTTTGACGGGGGCATGATGATCGAAGAGCAACAACATAAACTCCTCAAACAGACCCACCATCTCATGCACTGTTGTGGATGCAGGAATCAACCCCCAGTCAAGGGAATTTAAATCCTGATTAAATAATTCCATATCTATACCTTTGATAGGTCTGTAAGTACGCAAACGTCTCGGGTATTTTGGCTTTTTTATAGCGATAGACACAGTCACCATAGCATGCCCCAGCAAACCCCCAATGTGAGCCACACCTACATCTTTAACCTGACAATTAGTGCACACTAAGTCAATAAGTGAGTGTGAATCAGATGTGAAATGTGTTGGTTCAGTTACCACCTGCTGCAGATCCATGTACTCAAGAAAATGTTTCAACTTAGTGCTATTACAATTAGAGACAAACATGTTGATATTGAAGTCTCCCAACAAGACAATAAAGTCGGAGCTACTAAAATAAGTCACAGACTCTGTCAGGGCATCCAAGAACTTCTCAACATTTACCCATTGTGGTCTGTATGCTGTTCCGATCGCAAAACGGAGTCCGTTAACTTTCGTGGTAAGCCACATTTGCTCTACGTCAGCGTCTGGATGTTTCATATACCGTACATGAACTCCTGTTTTAATGTAAAAAGCCACGCCACCGCCCCGTCCACCGCGCATGTGCCGCGGACGCGGGGTTGATCGCAGTCTATAGCCGGGAACGGCCGGCGCGCACGCTTCTTGGCCTGCTGTTAACCACGTTTCATTAACCGCAACAATATCTGCATCGCAATCCGTGACGCCATGTATGAAATCATCGTGGCCGGTATTGAGTGAGCCCGCATTAAAAAGCGCTAATCTAAAACAATTCGTGAACAACATCTTTAAAGTTTATCAAAAATACATACGTATATGATACGAAAATGAGAAACATAAGCAAAACCGCAAGCAATAGAAAGCAGGCAATAGCATGCAGGCAACCAAAGAAAACCGACCATTATAAAAGTCTCAAGGCATGGAGCAGATGTAATTAATGTATATACACCAGGGAAACAGTTTACACAATTTAAATAATAATGGTTGAAATCAAAGATAGTCTTATAGTATTTATATGGATAATGCAGGTAAGAGTTTAAATAATGTTTTTTGTTAGAATATGAATAATAATAATTGATAGGTAATATATTGTTTATGTTATAAGTATATATCATAACTGTTAATGTTAAAATTAATTTATTTGTGTCAAGAACTGGTATGTTTCTTGATATACAATTGTTTAAATTAGTGTATTCTAGTAGTAGATGCATATGAGAGTCGCTGTGTTGTTTGTTCCTTTCAAGAGCAATATTGAATATGAACTTCACAGCTGCTGCACACAACGACAAAACGCACATTAAATAGCCGGTACTAGCAAATCTTAACAGCAGGCAAGCACCTAAATTATACAACAAGAAAGCAAGCATTGTGAACATATAGTGAGTAACTAACATAAACAACACAAGACATGGTTCAAATATATAAAAGTGAGGGTTAGTAACAGTGAAGTTGTAATTATATATCTTGAACGAAAGTATATGTAACAAACACATTAGATCAAAGTGAATACAGAAATAGTAAATAATACAATATGTTTTTCTTTCAGTCAAAAGTATTTCCAACAACAACTTCCATGGCAGACACTTCAGCAAAATTATACAATTATATTTACTATTTATGAAACTATTAAACAAAGACGGAAAATTTGATAATTGATTTTCTAGAATTAAAAAAATTCTGTTCAGATGAACAAAGAAAATTTCGAAAGAAATCCTCGACCACAGCTTTTCAGTTATACGCTGGACTGTTTCCACACGCGCCAATGGCATCCGTCCCAAAAACTCTAACCAGGTCGGCCTGCGTCCGCAGCCGATGTCGCGGAGCGTCTTGTTCGGAGTGTTGTCGAGCAAAGATCTTGCCATCTCTGGTCCAGATGAAACGCCAGCCCAGTCGCCTACCGACCTCACGCGCCTGCCAAAATAGCGCGCGGTTGGCGCGCGTCA